>JAANQP010000616.1:0-10409 GCA_011320165.1 Fusarium protoensiforme | reverse complement strand
GGGCAGGAGGGGGAGGAGGCTGGTTGCGGAACTCGTCGAACTCGGTGGCGATGATGATGGCAGTGGAAGCATCGCAAGCGTCGTAGGCGTTGCCGTGGACAGAGATGTTCTGGCCCTCAGCCAGGGGGCCGAGAAGCTCCTTGATCTCCTGCTTGATGACCAGAGGGTTGCAGCAGGGGTCGAAGACGGCGATCTCGCGGGGTCGCTCCTCGAGCAGGGTCTTGATCATCTCGAGGGCGGGGGCCTCGCGGGTATCAGACGTGTTCTTCTTGAAGGCAAAGCCAAGGATGGTGACCTTCTTGCCAACAAGGGTGTTGTTGAGGCACTTGATGACACGGTTGCTGAAGCGGTCACGAGCGTACTCGTTCATCTTGACGACCTGGCGCCAGTACTCGGCGACCTCGGGGAGACCCATGGTCTCAGAAAGGTAGACCAGGTTGAGAACATCCTTCTTGAAGCAGCTGCCACCGAATCCGATACCGGCCATGAGGAACTTGTTACCGATACGGGGATCGACACCGACGGCACGGGCAACCTCGTCGACATCAGCACCAGTCTGCTCGCACACGGCAGAGATGGAGTTGATGCTGGAAATACGCTGAGCCAGCATAGAGTTGGCAACAAGCTTGGCAAGCTCAGAGGACCAGACGTTGGTGGTCAGAATGCGCTCGCGGGGAATCCAGGCATTGTAGACCTTGACAAGGGCCTCGGCAGCCTTCTTGCCCGAGGGAGTAGGGGCAGAACCGATCAGAATACGGTCAGGGTAGAGAAGATCGTTGACGGCGGTACCGGCAGCCAAGAACTCGGGGTTGGAGAGAATCTCGAAGTGGACACCAGGTCGGTGCATGGCAAGCTGGAATCACGACTGTTAGTTACCTGCTCCATTGTCTGTCTCCCAGCCATGCTGGACTGGCAATCTCGTAAACTTACAGTGTCAGCGACGAGCTGAGCAGTTCGGCAGGGAACAGTGCTCTTCTCGACAATGATGGCGCCCTCACGAGCGTGCTGAGCAACGACACCGGTAACGGCCTCGAAAGCAGTCATGTCAGTAGCGCTGCCGGCACCAACACCACGGTACTTGGTGGGGGTGTTGACGGCGACGAGGACAACGTCGGCCTCGCCGATGTGCTTGGCAATGTCGGTGGAGAAGAACAGGTTGGGCTTGCGCTCAGCAACGGCGATCTCGCCATCCTCAGCAGCAGAGCCCTCGTTGTCGGACGTAGGCTCGTTGGAGACGGAGGTAGCACGGCCACCGTCACGGGCGATACGGACGATATCGTGCAGACCGGGCTCGTAGATGGGAGGGTGCTTGGAGTTCCAACGGTGAATGCGAGTGGTGTCTCGGTCAACGACGGTGACCTGGATGTGGGGGTTCTGGAAGGCGACGACAGCGGCAGTGGGACCACCTAGGAGTCTTGTTAGCTGTGTTTTGGTCTAATTGCGCTCTGGAGAGATGTCCCGCTTGCGGTGAAGCTCGTGATCATGACATTGAGCGCCAGCTCGTCATCTCAGCATGCTCAAGACCAGCTGCTCCTCCAGAGGCACAGCGGGGTATTCTGAAATGTCAACTTACCGACATATCCAGCACCAACACAGCAGATGCGGCGGACAACGATTGGGGCGTCCTGAGCATCGTTGGAAGGCTCAACAGAGCCATTGGTAGCGAGAGCCGACATGATGATTAAAGGCGGTAGAGGCGGGAATTACAGGCAAGACGCAGAGGACAAGCTGTATAATAGACAGTCGCAAACAAGTCAAGACCACGAAGCGACACACGGGGGAGTCAAGCGAACGTGAGGCTGGAGGAGAAACGACGGAGGGAGGACGAGTTTAAAAGGAAGCAGAGACAGAGCGTCTGTTGGAGCGGCAAGGGAGGCTAGAAAAGATATTCCCAACGTTGCAGCTAAGGGAAAAAAGGGGGGCCAACTTGGACTGAGGGAGACAAGAGGCCAGTGGAGGGGCTGAAGCCACGCAGCCATTGGGGAACCGCAACCCAGGAGAAATTAAGGCGGTGAGATATTCCCTTTAGTTTCTGCCCGCCAAGATGGCGGCATGTGTCGATTCTCCCATCCCACTGCATCCATGGACATGGAGGATGGAGGGGCAGGCGGCCATCCAGGGGTGGAGGGTGCCCGCCATGTTCAGGGATTCCAGGGGCACGGGCGGCCGGTTACAGCCAGATGGAGGTACCCTGGATGCAGGTACTGGCCACACTGCAGCTTGCGGGGGAAGGTACTTAAGGCGGGCTTCCCACCCGCTCAACGAGACCTGATCCACTGGGAAAACAGCTGGAATCGATAATACAGTGCCGACGCACGGTACAGCTCCAGGGCTGCGCAAGCACTCCCGTCCAAACCTGGAAGCCCGCTCCAATGGGCGGATTCCACCCCCACATGGAGTCCGGGCGGGCTCTTTTTCCGCTAAGCTTATAAGCACAGTGAACCTTACTACGTAGTAGTTATCTTCTCTTCTGCAAGGCTTGACCGCGTTCGCAGATGTTTCCGAGTATGCGGTCAGACATTTTCAGATGGTGTCGTGACCTAACGCCCTCGTCCCGGGTATTCAATTTGCAGCAAATCTAGAACCGTTTCACATAAAAATTCTATCTATCTAATGGAATGCTGAGCTTTAATTAAGACCTCATAACCCATAGCATTCATCCATTGCTTGCTGACAAGGACCTTGTCAAGAACGGGTCGGGTAGGGGTCCGCCACGCTAAAGCACTCTGCGCACTGTATGATGCACTGTCGCTCATATCACCAAGACTGGATCGTTCGCCAAACGTCTGATGGGGAAAAGACCAGGCTGTCTCTTGCGGGAGCGATGCGATCCATGCCGTGGGTGGAAAACTCAAGGGTGCACGGATAATGCACCGGAGCCAGTTGATTAGATGCATGGAAGCAAGCAAGGCCAGGCTGCTGGTGGTGACGACAATTCGGTATCGACAAGTCGGTTGGAATCAGCCTCACAACGTGTGGTTGAGCTGACCGACAGTCGATCCCAGAACTTGGCGGCCTCGTGAAAAAGAAACACGAGGTGCAGACTCTTGACGGAATGCACCCTCCGTCCATCTCCTGACAATTGTCGTCTCCTTTTTCATTCCTGTGAGGCTGATATGATGTGTATGAGGTGTGATGTGTGCAAAGTTGACGAGGTTGCCGAGATATTCTCACCAACTTGACAGGCAGGGGTTTGTTGGTTGACAACGATAGTCGACCTTGATTACGTAGCCGCCAACCCCGGCCAAGGCGTGGCAGGCCATGGCAAAGGTGATGGTGAGGCGACAAGCAACAAGACGGTGAGAAACAAGAGATTCTATTCACGCAGACGGCCACGCCAGGGAGGCGACAAGCTCACAGCCGATAGCCTCCCCATGTTGACGCGGCGTCTCGACTATCAAACGCCCTCCCGAGGAGCGCCGCGATAATTTAATTAGCAGCGTCGGCGGCAAATTCCCAAAGGAACGAGAGGCAATAACGTCGATTCGTCCCTATTAACCCGATGCCGGTTGGGCCGATGGAGCATAGCGCCTCGTCAGGGAGGCCATGCCCGCGGCTGGGGGGCCATCCAGGGGTACCACCCCCCTCTGCCATGTCCGTCATTCCCTTGCGGAGTCTAGCCGAACGTGAAAGAAGCACTGTGCCGTGGTCTGTTCGTCGACGACGGACGGGATTGATGATTGCTTACTCGGCCGGCTCCGTACATTCGCGGAACACGTACCCTTTGTTTCCAAGTGCTGACTGAGATTGACAGAGAGACCACATTCAAGCCACACGGCTGATGACAGCTCTCGGCCAATTCTCGATTCTTTTTCCCCAAGCACCTGAACTATCAGGGCTGAGATGGTTGCGATTCTCTAATGGCATGTTACCTGAGGCTTGACAACCTCAGTTTCATGCCCCTTCCCTTCCCTTCCATTGTCAGCACCAGCCATCACGATCGGCAAAGCTAGGATGCCAATTAATTGCCCAGCAATCATCAGTTTGTGTTTGACCTGTCAAGTCGCAATTACCCGGCCTGCCTCTTTTGTAACCCTTTTCCCTGCGAGAATCGACAACAGCCCAGCCTTGGAAATGAGCCACTTTATCAGACTCGCTGTTTTGAGTGTTAGTGGCATTTTGATACCAGCCCGCTAGCTCCCGCGCAAATCGAACATGTTGATTGAATGCGTGGCCCCTTGCTAGGCTTGAATTGATATCATGACTAACTGGCCAGGCATGGAAGAGAGATGCTGGAACAAGGCGTGACCTATGTCCTGGTTGGAACACTGTCAAGGGCTGTATCCCTGGATGTCAAGGAATTGACCTATCCGAACCTGCGCGCTTAGGTTCATGTCGGTTGATCAAAGTAACGCGTACTCTTCGGTACTTCCAAGCTGCTTTGCTTTGCCTGAACCTCCACTCGCTGGATGCCACCACCATCCATCTGGCGATAGGCACAATGCCCCCTGGTCTTCAGCCAAGCTACCTAATCAAAGGCGCACCCCTGCGACCAATTAAACTCGCCCCTCCCCTAGCTGTTTGATTGCTGTCCCTGGGTGTCATGATGCCAGGGACCTCATGCGTCATGATTTCCCATGGCAGAAAAAGAAAAAGGCTGATGGGGCTCGGCAAGCCAAGACGGGACGAAGATGGAGACTGTAGCGGAGGCTCCAGCCCGAGTTGACTGTTCCTCTTTCTCACGTTTGAACGTGGTTTTATCGATCGGTCCGTCAATCCATCCCATCGTTCGAGTCCACCTGACCGGCCGGCCCCATCAATGCCGTCTGACCTTTGCTTGGCAGGTGGTTCTCAATAACCAAGTGCTCGAATTGTGATGCCGAGCTATCTCCCCACCGATAAATGGCATACACATCGCATCGCCTAGGTAGTTGGTAAGGTGAGAGTGCAATGAAGATGGAACAAGGTACGGTGAGCCGCGGGCATTTCGCAGTCTCACGCTCCCTGGTCAATCACAGCTCCATTCCACCAGCCCTGTCATTTGTGGCGTTGCAGATATATCCGCGTTAATGGCGATAAAAAAGACTCGGGAGGATTAGTTGAGACATTGCCCTAGGATTCGTCAAGGACTGGTCTCATTCCAATCCTCCAACTCGTGCAAAGCAACAGATAGGATGCAAGGGAGGCACGTGATGTCCTCACGTGCCGCTGACACCGCTCCTCTGCATCATTTTTCCACCTGTCTCATCTTCAAGCGGTCGGCAGTTTCTTAAACCAACCCAACAGGCTAGGGCTTTGCTTTTGAGGATGGGTTTTTTGCCTAAAGACTCGTCCGGCTCGATGATGGCGCCACCGCTTGCACCGATAGATCCCGCCTCCAGCCCCCTTGTTAACTAGCGAAGAAAAGAGACCGCGCTCCGTCTCTTCCCGATGTCTTGCAAGAGCCAGCCTTCTTCACTGACAATGCCCTCGAAGGAAAAGATTGACTCAGTCACGAGTCTCGATCGCAATGGCACGGCATCGGTCCTTATCCGATACAAGCTCGACTTGGACCGCCAATGGCCCAGACCGGCTCGGCCACGGGGGTTGCGATTCCCATGCCCATTCGCATTTGCGCGACAACCGGCGATTGGGCGTGTTGGGACAATGTGATATTGAGGGCGCATCTGATTCGTCCGTCACACGCGCCCCAGACAAGGGTTCGCCGAAGCTACGGAGGTGAGCGAATAGCCTGCGTCGGTCGAGCAGGCAACTTCGCAAATCGTCAGGCTGAGGCGGCTGTGACAGAATCGGCACCAAGAACGGCATGCTTGAGAGGATTTGAGATCAAGTGATTTCAAAATGATAGCCCAGATGGCCAAGAACTCTCGTCATTATTGATGCTGGGCATTGATTGCGATTCTGCTATCGACTTGTCGAATCGCCTTGAACAACTATCCCAAATTGAGCTTCCTCAGCAGCCAAAGGCGGCAACCAGACAAAGCATTCCATGCAATACACCGCTATAACCTTTGGCTTCAAACATGGACGATTGGATCAAGATCTACCCCTCCATTTGCCCCTCCCCCACCAGCCGGTACCCTGAAGGATCGACGAACTGCGTGGTGCGGGCTCTCCTCGTGGTGTTGACTCTGATGCCTATTGCAGCCGTGTTGATCGAGAATATGGCGCCTCATGTGCCTGCAGCGATGCATCTTGTCCATTCTCGTGCCCTTGCCTCCATCCACGTGGGAGGCATTTCTTTCAAGTCCAAGTGTGACCATAACTGTGCGACAGAGAAAAGAGAGGCTTCCCGCCTCCTTCGATCGCTCGAGACCATGCTCGACCACAAATCTCTTGATCGATAAGCATTTGCTGCTGAAATCGACATAATGCTCGCCAAAGCGCCTCTGCCGCAGCCGCGGTATCCTAGCCATGACCTCTCCAAGTTCCCGGATGCGCTCAAAGGGAAGCGCATTCTTCTCTGCACCGAGTCGTTCGGTCCGGTCAACGGCGTCAGTCGCACCACTTTGATGCTCGTAAATCATCTACGAGCTCATGGCGCCCAAGTTGCAGTGGTGGCGCCTCATAACCATACACAGCACAACACCTTTACGCCTCCGCCATCACCTTCCATGTCTCCCGCGGACAAGCAGCCTGAAGTGCGGGTTACTGGGTACCCTCTTCCTTTCAACCCAGAGCTCTCTATTGTCTATCCTGTGCGCAACTCGACACTCTTCACCAGAACGTTTGGTGACGACTCCCCTCCCGACCTGATCTACCTGGCGAGTCCTGCGAGCCTGGGCTTCCAGGTGATGCTCCAGCTGAGGCAACAACCCAAGGAGAAGCAGATCCCCGTCATTTGCAACTTCCAGACTGATCTTGCTGGATACTGCTCTATCCTCTTTCCAGCACCGCTCAGCCACGTCGCTGTTTTTGCGTTCGCCGCCGTCCAGAGCTACCTATTCCGGCACCCCTCGGTCAAGACCATCTTTTATCCTTCGAGCTTCGTGAAGCGATATCTGGTGAAACAAAAAGTGCAGGAAGATAAACTCGAGGTCTTGACACGCGGCGTCAACACTGAGCTGTTCAACCCCAGAATGAGGAGCGAAGAGCTGCGCCGACAACTGGCACCGAACGGCGAGATCATCTTTGTCACCGTCTCTCGCATCGCTGGCGAGAAGGGCTTTGACTTTCTGGCCAAGGCAGCCAAGGAGCTCGACGCTAGAGGGTTGGACTTTAAGCTCTACATCGTGGGCGGCAACCGAAACCCTCATATGGAGAAGGAGGTGCAAGAGCTGTTCGACCCCTTGAGGGAAAAGGGCAAGGTCATCTTTGCAGGTTTCAAGGTCGGCGAAGATCTGGCAACTGCCTATGCCAGCGGTGACGTCTTTCTACACTGCTCAGTGACGGAGACCTTTGGGCTCGTCGTGTTGGAGTCTATGGCCAGTGGCGTTCCGGTCATTGCCCGGGATGAAGGTGGCCCTTCGGATATCGTCCAGCATGGAGACAATGGCTTCCTCATCCCGCCGGATGACCTCGACGGCTTCGTCACCAAGGCCATGAAGCTCGGCAGAGACCATGCCCTGCGCTCGCAGATGGGACAGGCTGCGAGGTCCTATGCCTCCGAAGCTACATGGGAGAAGATCAACAACAAGGTCGCATGGCGTATGTGCGACACCATCTCAGAATGGAAACGCGAGCGAGCTAGGCCACTTAGCCGTCAACTGTCCACCTTGAGCGCATCGACTGAGCAGCTCATCCCAATCTACGGCTGGCTCATGATGAACGATGCTATGCGTGACACAGTCACACGAGGAATAGTTGATGCGCGACTCATGGGTGGCCTGGGTATCATCCTCTCGTTCTGGATGGTGACGGGTTGGTATATGGTGTTTACAGAGTGCTTCCTCTGGGCCAAGGGTCGATTGAGGGACGTGGAGAGAAAGAAGGTGATTGCATAGACTAGAGGGACTCATTCACCATCGGCGTTGCCATGTATTTGCACTTTTGGGAGGAGTTGGAAGGAATCGGCGTTGACCATGCTTGGCGATCGATACCTTGTTGCATGAAGCTGGACGGTCCTTACAGGGTTGGAGTTTTTGTTGCCCGGCGGTTTTTTTTTACGGCGGTATTCTTTTGCAGACTATATTAGCTTATGATACCAGAATCCTCTTATTCATGCGCCAAGTTGAGACGACGTCGCGTTGCATGGGTCGTGGGTTGGGGTTGCAACACCATACGATGTTGTTTCAAGTATGAGACAATCATGCCACAGCATTGTCGTGAAAGGTCGGGGTGAAACCAGCGGTTACATGACCATTCATGTTTGGCTTATCAATTGATTCTATGGGATTTGTCTAGTAAAATAGGTAGGTAGGTTAGGTAGTGAAGAAGATGAATTTACGGACCTGGTCAGGTCGGATATCAACTAGGAACAAAGTGTGCCATAATAAAATCGGCGTAGACTAGAGAATAGGTTGAAGATGGTAAAAAACAAAAGAGTAATAGTAGGTAGTAATAAAACAGACACCGCTATGCATCTCGACAAAAGACAACTCGCTTTAATAATGACCGTCTCGCGGTCCCTCCTCTCGACCTTCCCCCTAGTCTCAAACTTGCGCATTATATTGTCGGCCCCCTCGGCACGGAGACGGCCTGTCTCCTCTTGTACATCTCTGCGTAGTTGAAGCGCTCGTACGTGCCGAAACCGACGGCGGCGACAAAGATGAGGAGCCAGATGCTCGTGATGATGAGGCCGATGGGGAACACCATGAGCTGGACGCCGGGGAGGACGAAGGCGACGGTGCCGTTCTTGAGGCCAGCCACCTGCTCGTCGACGGCGGCCTGGGCCCGCGCAAAGTCGGACATGACCACGTCCTGCGAGAAGACGCCCGTGAGGAAGGCCGCCTCGTTGATGGAGACGTTTGTGCGGATGGTGCCGCCGGTGCTGTTCTTTGCGGTGAGAGTGAGGATTGGCATGATGATGTACTCGAGATCAGCCCTGGATGTCTATGTTAGTACATTGTCTGTAAAGTGAGGTGGGAGGTTTTGAGTCTTACATGGTCATGTTGTCCCTCATCTTGTCCTGGTCAATTCTTCCAACAAACATGTACGTTTGCAGGAGCTCTAGACCACCGGCTCTCTTTGTCATGCTCGCAGCCTGTCCAACCATTCCCGTGCCGTTCATGTCCCTCGGGTCAATGGGCATGACGGTTGCGCCGTCAAACGTGACTCCAACCTGAACATCCTCGGGGGCGACTGATGCGAAACCACCTCTTGCCTCGGAAACCTTGAACAGTCGTAGATCGGCCTCGAAAACTCCCGTCTTCATATCCAGCGAGGGCAGGTTGTAGCACACGCACGCGCCCGAGGGGTTCGTGCTCTGGTGAAGGCCGCCGAGGGCTTCGCGGCACGCCTTGTTCGTGTCGGCGTTCCAGGCAGTGAGGTTGAGGGATCCGTCCTTGGCGAGGGCCACGTTCGGCGTGGGGAGTTGGTCGAGAGTCGAGTTTTCATCGCGGCCAGCGAGAGAGGTTGTGAGGAGGGAGGCGTAGGGGCGGTTGAGGACATCGTCGGCGCTGCGCAGGATGATGTCGCCAACAAGAGATGACGCCGAGGCGGAGAGGGCGAGGAGAGCGGTTGCCGTGAGGCGAAGTGACAAGGCCGAAGCCATAGTTTCCTACTCTTTTTTTGCTGCTAATTCTCCAATTGATCCGGTTTCGTCTCCTTCAATGCGTTGTGGTTGTAAGTCGTTGGTGAGTGAGTTTCGTAATGAGTGTCGTGACGTCGATGAGCGCTCTTTTGTTTCAGAAAATCCAAATCCAATTGCAATTCCAATTAATCTGACAATGAAATTCCGTCCGGCGGCGAGAATTGAAGCTATCTCTTGACAAAGATCGGCTTTGAGCAGTTGTACCAGACTGAGTGGGTATCTCGGATATAGCGAATGCGTTCGGATAAAAAAAGGTTCTACGACCCTCGACAAAATCAACGAGGATTAATGTGGGAATAAAATAGACCCGAAGGAGGGGAAGAAGAGAATTAAAGATTGAAGATCAACAATAGAGGGCAGATCGTGGCAAGAAAGAGTAAAAGTTAAGGACAAGGGGGCGGAAGAAGCGAGAGAGAAGAAGAAAAAAGAGGGACCAGCCCATGTGAATACGCCGCTCGCCAAACGGTGGGAAATCGTACCAGACCAAGACGGACGGACTATGATAAATGCAAGTCGGAGACCAAGACCATATACGAGATTAGACACTTCTCTTTCTGGGCTGGTAGAGAGGCAGGAGGGGGAGCGGCGTCTGGGGATGAAAAGGGCAATGGGGCCCGGGGGGGTGGGGGGCTTGTCACAGTAGCCGCCAGGGGGTCGTTTTTTGTTCTCACGCCAAACCGGAAGCGAAGGTTACCATGGTCGGATCGTCTGCCGGTGTGACAGGGACGGGTCGATGTTGATGCAGGGGTTTCTTGAGTTACGCAAAGACGGACAGGGG
>JAANQP010000615.1:0-44631 GCA_011320165.1 Fusarium protoensiforme | reverse complement strand
TCCACCCACCGCAACCCACCTTTCCGACCTTGCTGCCCTGACAGCTTGCCCGTCGAAGGAGAAAAAAAATAAAAAGGTTCGAGACCCAGTTCTCCACTCTGTGCACCCTCTCCAAAGCACCACCTTCAGAAGAGGGACCTGCCACGAGCCTCATCCTCCACCATCCGGGAACCTCGTCTGCGGAGCTCTACAAGGCCTCGTACTTGATCTCTGTTTGCCATCGAAGCTTGCAAACTTCTGAGGATCCCTTCGACCCCTCTTTCTCCTCCGCAATCCTCGACTTGGACTTGTCATCCACCGCCAAGGTCCATCCTACCCCGGGCAGTCTTTGCGTCGCGGTTTCTTCAACACCACGTCCCTTGTCACCGACTTCACCTCTCCCAAGGGTAGCATGGACGGTTCGCAGTACCCCTCCAATGGTATAAACACGACTTCCTCTGGTCAGACTTATCCTTCACCTACGGCAATCTCCCCCAACCAGCTGCACACCGGCTCGCCTCTTCCTCAGACTCTGCCGCCGTTGCAGCCCCCAACGTCGGCCATGCAAAACATCTACGGCAGCCACCCGCACACGCCGCGGACTCCAGGCACCCCAAACACGCCTGGATCTGCCAACAACCTGCCTAGCTACCAGCAGCAGACGTCGCAGCCCGGGAACCGTGGCGGTCTTTACTCAATGCCCCCGAACCAATACCCGCCTCCCCAGGCCTATGGCACCTCGGCCATGATGCCCCAGGCGACCACGACCGCGTCTCACCCACAGCCCATCGCGCCCGCGCCCGTTGGTGGTCGAGGGCCTCCGGTCTTGCGACCCATGCCTCCCGGCGGCATCATGTCCCAGCCTGGTGTCTCTTCGCCCTATGGCCCTAGCTCGCTCATGCAGCCTAACCCGGTTCTTCAGGAAGGCGAGCAGCCTACTCATGTTGTCGGGTCTCAGGGACGACGCGGTATCTTGCCAAGCGCTCCCGGTCGGCCTGCTGCCCCGGCCGCTGGCACTGGCGGCACCAAGAGCACGGTCATTCCAGTGAAGGATGCTGATGGCAAATTCCCATGCCCTCACTGCACAAAGACCTATCTTCACGCCAAGCATCTGAAGCGCCATCTTCTGCGACGTGAGTATGAAAACACCATTGACACATACAGTGATTACTGACATGCACCTGGCAGACACTGGCGATCGCCCATACATGTGTGTCCTTTGCCGCGATACGTTTTCTCGAAGTGATATCCTGAAGCGCCACTTCCAAAAGTGCTCTATCCGCCGTGGAAACCCCACTGGAGCTAGCCACCTGTCCCACCCTCAAGCGCATGTCAAGAAGAACGCCCAGGCACAGAAGGCTGCTGGCCTCGCTCACGAGGGCGACCTGAACCATCTCAATGGCCTCAGCAACATGCCCCCTGACAACATGGTCCACCCCTTCGGCATGGTCCCTGTCTCGGACGGCATGAACAACATGGCTCAGGACCAGAGCCAGCTGTCCCGATCCAGCTCGCTCGGCCGTCTTGACAATGGTAACAACGCTGACAGACGCAACATGAACGGCCAGGTCATGGGTGCTTCTCAGCCCTACGCTACCGACCCCAACTTGAGCAACCAGCCGATGCCCGGCTACAGCATGCCCCCGGCTCAGAACGGAATGCCCATGTATGGCGGTTCAAACACAAACCAACAATCTAGCCTTGATTGGTCTCAGATGTTCCAGGCTGGTGCGCATCAAACCTATATCAACAACTCTTTCAATCCTAATCTTGGACAGACGCAGATCGGAACCAAACCCGAACCTAATGCCGGGCCCGGAACGACAGGCGACAGTGCCAGTGCCACCGATCCCCTCTTGTCGAATTGGGGAATGCCATCTCATCTCCAGAATCCATACAACCAGCTCTCTGATCAGATCCTTAACTTCTTTTATCCTCCTAACCAGGCCATCGATCCCCAAAGTGCGGGAATGAACCTCTACTTTTCACCCGACAACGTCAAAGACTTCTTGGACAAGTACACCCATTTTCACATTCACATGCCTTTTCTGCACGTCACGACTTTCAAGGTCATGGAGGCATACACTGGCTTACTTGCAGGCATGTGTTGCATTGGCGCTTGCTACTCGGACCGTGTCACGTCGTCTAACGTTCGCGAAATGATGGACTTTCTCGTTGTCGCGCTTCAGCGTGACTGCAAGATGATGTCCAATGCTGAACTGCAGACAGGCGAACCGAGATTTGCGTCTCGGACTGACATCGAAGAGCTTCAGGCTGTCCTTTTAACATGTATCCTTCTGCTCTGGAACGGATCGCCTCAACAACGGGAGCGGGCTCGACACATCTATCCTGTGCTCGCGTCTCATGCCCGGAAGTTGAACCTTTTTCAGCCACCCAATAACACTGCATTGATGTCACCTCTGCATCGAATCGACTTCAACCAAGCCGAATTCGACCCGGGGCAGTTTGCCTGGGAGACATGGATTGATCAAGAACGACGCAACCGCCTGATGTTTGGTGTTTTCCTCATGGATGCGGCGATGGGTCTCTACTTCAACTCAAATCCACTGTTCGACGTGTTTGAGATCCATCTGCCTCTGCCTTGCGATGATGCAGCCTGGGATGCCGACAAGGCTGAGGTGTGTGCTGCGGCGCTTGGCCTTAAGGGTGCCGACGCTACGCGGCAGACGAATCCTTCTGGTACTCAACGAGCAAAGCAACCAGAGATGGACTGGGCCCTCAAGGCTCTCCTTCATCCGTCGTATCAGATCCAACCAGGAAGCACCAACCTCTATGGCAAGTTCGTTTTGATCCACGGCATCTTGGCTTTGATTCGACGGGCCCAGATGGACGGCAGTGCTGCGCAGCTCTCCAAATTTGGAACCCCCCCTCCAAATGACTGGATGACCCCAGCCGGCACCAACAGTGGACGGGCAACTCCAGTGGATGGGGCGGCTGCCAACACGGACCCACAGAGTCTGCAAGCACTCACCATCGCGCTGGGCAAGTTCAAGCAGAACTGGGACACCGACATGGCCAATCAGTTTCCACCAACCATGCCGGGATCAAGCAACCCTCGACGACATGGCTTTTCTAGGGACGGCGTTCATTTCTATTGGCTGGCCAACTACATGCTTAAGCACACGCAGACATCTGAGTTGCGACTGTCGCCTGACGCTCGCTTTGTGCAGGTCATTCAGCTGTTGAAGTCGGTAAAATCATGGGTGATGTCTGATGGTGCGTCAAGAGGAGAAGAATTGGGATCAGTTGGAGAGATTGATGATCAGTATGGAGCGATGGATCTTACACTGGAGATGGCAAAACTATTCAAGCCTCTTCCACAGGTGGTGGAAGACGCTGGCACTGCGTCTGTCAAGACGGAACTCGACACAGGAACGGCAGTATGACTTTCTTACCTATTCACACCAAAAAAAGCACTCGGAGGGGTAGGGGTTGCATCAGGAGGCGTTGCATTCTGATTTGTTTTCTTGTTTTCTTTGTATCTGGGTCACTGGGTTCGACCGAAGTGATGGCCCTCTTCGGATCGGCTGGATTGGTCTCATACGCATCCAAGGTCGGCACCGGCATTTTTGTGCAATGCATTTGTTGAGAATTAGACGGGGAGAGGAGTTGCTGCATTATTAGACTTTGATCCAGATAGAGAGGGAGGTCTAGCCGGTTAAACGGTCTTCCGGCAGACCATCATGACTTCATGGCTTGGGCTGGTTAATGATGTTTGCCAAATCCTTGTGTCTCTCGGCCTCTCTTGTGAATCGTGATGGGTGAAGAGTGACTTGTCTCTGTAGACTGATGCGAAATAGCATGTTGTAATGCTGAATGACTTGAACAACATTTCGCTGACGTGGATTCACAGGCCAGCTGGGTAGGTTGGGAAATGGATAGGTATTTATTCCATGCAAAAGTAGTCCCCCAGTAGCTATTGATGGAACTTTAGTTTCCCGACTTCTCATCCTTCTCGACGGTGATAATCTTTGGCGTGTATTTGTTCAGTCTGGCCTTGTCCTCCTCGGTTGGGGTAAATCCGAATGTCTCCTCCATTTTATCGGCCAAAGCTAGGCCTCCGGCTCCCCAGGCGAGGATAGCCACACCGACGCTGAGACGGGTCTTTGGAGAGAGGTTCTTGTAAGCCCTGAGTTTATGGGTGTGAGCATCTATGGTTGCCGGTTGCCGGTTGCAGAAGCGAAGTGAGAGAAAGAGTGAAGCGATGATGAGTGAGGGAAGACATACTTGAACATGGTGATGGCGTTGGATGGATAGAAAGAAGGACGGGGCGGACTGAGTTGATGTCAGATGCTGGTGTCCGGTATTAAGTGGCCAGCTTACTCAAGGCCAGAACTAAAAGACGCGAGACTGCACACGTCAAAGGTATTGAAGTTGACTGAGTTTGACTGAAGATGGGGAAAAATGAAGCCGCGGCGGATTGAGTTGAGGGCACGGTGGGGGTGTGCATAGCGAGTGAACCTCAAGCAGAAAGGCTCCTTCCCCAGCAACATTGGGATCCAGGCAGGTGAAGTAAAGGAGGAAGGCGCAGCAGAGATAACCTCGATGGAACTTAACTTAAATCTTGAATGAATGACTCTCTTTTCCCCCAACAAATGCTCGCTTCATTCTATTTAACCACCGTCAGAGCCGCGTGAATTCGGCCGTGGCCTTGTTATTATACACTCACATTGAACCACATCAACGAAGACTCATCTATCAGTGAAGCAATGCAGCTGCTAAAGACTACCATGACCGAGCCATTCATCTGGCACCCACCATTGAGGTCCCCGGGAGACGCCTCTAGGGCCCTATACCGACCATGTCTGCGAATCCCAGCAGAAGTAGCCCGGGAGCTCGCCCACTTCCGATTCAACGGCGTGGTGTGGAAGCATGATGGGGTCAGCCTCCACCAGCTGTCCCAAATACCCGACCTTGGGTCACTTATCCGCTCTGTCAAGTTTAACTTGACCCGCACGGATCGCGACATGTTCCAGGAAGCTCTCGCCGAGATTACGGATCCCCAGAAACGAGCAGAGACAGAGAACCTCTACCTTTCAACTCAGGGCGAAGCTAAAGAGCCCTTGCCGTTCCCAAGGAAGTTGGTTGCCGCCGCCTTGAGGAATCTGCCTAACCTCGAATCCGTCACCTTTACCTGGGTTGAGTGCCCATGGAAGAAACACATGGCAGTTGACGGTCCCTCTTTCGAAGAGGAATCACTGGCCAGAGCTGGCAACGAGGTGTTCAAGACGCAGCAGACCATCATTGAGGCGCTACGAGAGCGCAACCTTCCTCTCAAGAGCCTAACATTGGAACCCTTCATGCCTCGATGCGTGCTTGCCCTCTCATCATTTGATCCGGCTGTCTCGACGGTTTTTGGCTCTATTACCGAGTTGACGCTCAAATTGGATTACGGTATTGCCGCCTTCAAGCCCGACTATCTCGAGTATTTCATCTCCCTGATGCCCAACATCCGTCGTCTGAGTATCCATGCATGGCCGGTCGATGATGAAGCGTCCGGCACTGACCTTTGCACAATGAAGGGACTGCGATATCTGGAGAGTATCGACTTTTCCTGCCTCAAGTTCAAATATGACACACTTGCCAACTTCTTCTCGTACCATGGATCAACAATCAAACAGGTCAACTTGAACAATCTGTTCTTGTGGCGCGAACCGGTCGGCAAGAGAAGCCTCGGCTGGGATGATATGTTCCTGGGTATGAAGAAGCGTTTGACAGCCTTGAAGGGGATTCGGATCAGTGGCACCTTTACGGATGATGCTGGCCAACATCAGGTGTTCTTCAGATACGACGACCCTGATGTGGATACGCATAGTCAGAGCTCCTTGTCCGAGACGGAGGAGAGCGCAACACTCGAGGACTATGTCTTGGAGAAGGTGGAGAGTATCACGCCTCCCCGGCCAGAATGGAGAGCCCAACACCACCGAAATGCGAGAAAGAGAACATGGGTACTGCCTACTCCACCCCCGGAGACCTATTAAGCTGTGGCAATATGCATACGGGATGTTTTGATTTGATTCTTTGTTGACAGCGAGGATAATTGACGGCAGGCATTCGTTGAGAGGCAATGTCATAATTTTACAGGGCAGCGGAAACACTGGGACAGTATCATCATGAAAGCAGTGATAATGGCAGGCTATCAGTTGAAACGGCAGGTCCAGAACGGTATTGTTATGAAAGCAAAGGCAGAAGTATGTGTTTATTGACAAAGTAGAGACAATGGAACACTATCGTTGGGAAAGTCGAGATGCAATCACCTCAGGAAGAGCAACATGAGTGATTGTGAGCGCAACAATGAGTATTGGTCTAACCTCTCGTATGTAACTATTCATGATCTAAAATGAGAGAGGATACGGTCTTCAAGAAGGAAAATTGGTCCTCTGTTGTCTCTACATTGGAGGTTATCCCCTTGAACAAGCGGTGGGGCTGGAGGCCAGAGAAAGCGCTCACAATGGGGTTGTTTCTTGGGTGCCGGGAAACTGTTAGTAGAGTAAGATAAGAAAGTCGATTGCCAGCATGACCGAAATGTTGTAATTCCAATGTTGATTGCGGGAACTTGGCGAGCACTATACTAGAAGCTAGGTGTTTCAGAAGAGCCAGAAACACTTCAAGATCAACACCAAGCACTTGTTCATACGTTGCTGTTGAGACTGGGAAGTACATCCGATGCCAGCTTTGGGATATCTGCTTTCTAATCTAGGTAGATCAAGCAACGTGGTTGGGGAAAGCAAGCATACGAGGTTAGAAGCACATGATGCTCAACAATAGATGCCTGATCAACCCTCATGACCATATCCCGTAGCTTCAAGGTGTTTTTACACACAAGATTTGGAGTCATAGAAGGTTATCATCAAGAATCCGTTACTTGGATACGCTCAAAGAGCCAGGGTGGCCCGTCATGTGCATGTTTTGACTTTGTCAACATCAGAACATGCTTTTAAGGGTTCATATCGAACAGGGTTAGTTTTTCTCTTGCTGCGTCTAACTTTCCTGAAATGGTACAAAGTTCGGGTGCACACTTCTTCTTCACGGAGGCAATTAACTCTCGTGATGTCTCAGTATCTACATGGGAGCAGACGTCACGTGTCTGGGTTTCTTATCCCGGAACTGGCCGGTCTACGAATGGAACTGGGGAGAGGAAGGATTCAAGACACTGCTGGAGAGTCACTCTATAGTCTACGGGGGATCAACATCTGAGCCGAAGTGAGACTACCGATGAAGATGTGGTCACGATGTCCCAGAGGTCGAGCACAGAAAGACATCATCCCAGCCTGAACGGCTCGGAGATGTGATTCTAGGGAAATAGCGCCAACTGTAGGCTGGTACGCTGCTAGCCATGGGCAAGAAAAGGCGCATGGCAGGACATTAAGGCACACGGGGCTGAGGGGGAGAGCATACCGCGTAAAGGGGCGATGGAGTTGGAGTGAGACATCAAGTGGCAAACAGGATAGAACAGAGACATCCACGGCAGAATGAGGCCCGGGTCTCTCATCTCAGCGGGCAAAAGTGAAGGAGGATAGGAAGGGAGCCAGTTTTGCTTCTTCCCACCCGCCCAATATCAGAAGCGGCTTGCTGGCACGGACGTGACAGCTCTTGAGCCGTTGGACGATCGAGATGCAATACAGACATCGGGATGGATGGATGCAATGTGATGGGAGTTGTCTGCAAAAAAGCCCCGAGTGCCTGCAGCGGACTGCCGTAAAGTGCCGTGCGTGCAGGATATCAATCACGGTGGAGAATGAAACCGGCAAAGTTGGGAGAAGGAACAGCCGGTCTGGCCCAAGACACGTTATGCCGGGGGCTCTGCAGCCCTTGTTTCGAAGGCATTCCTCGTCGAGGCATGTGCTGGAATGATGGCGGGTGGTGAATGTCAAGGGAAGACGACAGGGCAGGGCAGGGCAGGGTCAAGTCTGATCGTGACGAGGCGGGTTACACGTGGCTGGCACAACTTGCCGCATGAATGAATGGATGGATGGATGCGTGTGATGATTGACAGCTCAGAAGTCCGTCCAGGATGAATCAGACAGAAAGACGACAGGCGACGAAACAGGAGGCGGTCCGTCCGTGGGTGACCCTGACCCTATTCACGACCTACATGAGTGAATGTATGTTTTCATGGTTGAGGGGGCAATGGGGAGGATGGGTCGCACAACAAGGCTTTGGCTGCAGGAGAGGAGACTAATGACGAGCTAATAAACCGTTATGCAGGAGAAGTGAGCACGAAATGAGCCCCTAGATGCGCATGTATTATGTATCCATCCATGCATTGACCGGGATAGGGCCCCCTGCAGCAACGGGATAGGATGGATATCCTGGATGACTTCATCTGATCTCTGAATCTCTCTCCCTAATACTATGTATGTATGGGTACTCCGTATTTACTCCCTAGCAGTTGGTTTCTCACGGAGGCGAGGCTTTGTTTACCCGCAGCTTGGAAGCGGACAACTAGGTATACGTAGCCAACTATAACACTGACCAGGTATCTCCCAGGCCTGACCTGGTCTGAGTTGACCACGGTTTCTTTTTCCTGGACCCGCGGATCTGGGAAATGGATGGGGGGGATGATGCGTCTCTTTGCTTTGCTAGGACCGTTCTACGGCACTGCCACTACGAGGAACCCCCCCCTGCCCCCCGATTGCTGATGCTGATGCTGATAAACACGGGATATTTTTGCATGTCAGACGAGATCCGCTCCTTGATAATTAATTGACCCGAGCATTCTTTTTTTTTCTTCGTATGTACCTTGACCAATGTACGCGTATTATTTTGTTGGTGGTTTAATGTCTTGGCAATACATACACTCATAGGGCCCGGCGGTACAACCCGAACAAAAGAGAGACACGGAACCTCCCCCTTTGAGGTTTCGACTGGAATGAGAACGGAATGGGCCTTCTGTCAGCAAGCAGAATACCATTCAAGGGGCAATTTGGACGGTGCCGTTCACGTTTGAGGCGAGGGAGGGTAGGGCGCATATGCAGCAAAACAGCTTCCCGCTGCTACATGCAGCAAAAATACCACAGTCAAGGTTTTTTCCCCCTCAAGTCTCTTGATTTGACAGCCACGGGTTGACACGAGTGACATTCATGCCGTCTGCTACTCTACTATTCAGCTACTGTACTATGCTACCTATGCATCTTGTTAGTCAGTAACCAGTTGCTGACCCGCTTTTGCCATGCGTCAACGGACGAGGCGCCAACCTTGACTCGACTCAACCCAACTCAACTCGAGCATATGTCAGTCATGAAGCTAGACTAGACACACACACGCTCTAACGGGGGGAAGAAGCTTCCAGCCGCCTTGGCTTGGTTTGTACTCTACATTCAGACCGGTGTGCTAAGGGATCCCGTCTGCATGGTTTGAGTTTGGTCCGCCAACGTAGAGGCTGCTTATTAGTCGACGAGACTGTTGTGAATCCAACGACTGCATTCCTCGAGTCAGGCGTGGTAGCAGTAGCCATAGAAGGATCAACGGGGGGCGCGGGGACACATGCACGGCAAAGAGCCTTGTTCCCCTCACCCTCTCTCGTCGAGATTCCGTCTAGATCGGAGAAATGCCTACCGCACGTAGTTCCTTTTGATATGTGACTTGAACCGGCTGCATACACGAGCAGGGTCTCAGACGGGGAGACGGCCCATCTAGTTCCACGCAACAGAATGCCGTTGAATGCCAGACACTGCTGGAATGCAGTTGCAGGGCCACATGGAGCAGTTAATAGGCCCCCCTCCCATCCATCAGTATCAGTCTCGTCGACCTAATATCGCAGCATTGGTCGCGTCGTGGGGCAGGGGTCCCGTGGCTGGCTGCAAGAGACAAGACGAGGCAAGCAAGGTCGGGGAGGCGACAAAGCAGAGAGCGAGCCATTGCATGTTCCAGTGTCCAAGTCGCATCCTGCCGGCTGGGAAGCTATTTCGAGAGTGAGTGACGGACAGACAGTGAAAAAGGGGTGTGTGTTGAGAAGATGGAATGTGAACCAGACCCTTCGTCCTTCTTTTTCCTTCACTTTCTCCCTGCTCTTCAATGGCTGGTCCTTCGTCGTCCTTCTTCACACGTTGTCTTTTTCGACTCTGCTGCTTCTCCTTTGCGTTCCCGATCGCTTCCACTCTACACACCTGACCCTTTCTTTGTTGCTTGTCTCGTTGGAGAATCAATCGCGATCCGATCGGGCCTATCTCGAGCATAGGTAGGTTGTCCGAAGGGAATGACGGAGGCAGAAAGGGCACACGGCGGGCAATGGTGTTAGCCGTTGGGAGCACAACCGACGTTGCTCAAACCAGGTATGTATGTACGAGAGCCGTTTGTGTTCTTCTTTGCTTCCTCTTGGCCCTCCCTCCCATTGCCCGTCTTCCCCATCATCCCGTTACATCGAAACCTCTTCCGTCCAGCCTCCAGATGTAATGCCCATCCCATCCCATCCCGTCTCGCCTCGCGGCCAAACAAAGATCTACCACTCGGAGCGGGCTCGTCGAGGGCCCGGCGTTGGCTCGGCACGCATCGTCACACACACGGACGCACACCTTGCACGCATGGCGCAGGGCCACCCGCACCACCTCGACCTCGCCCGCCCTCACGACTGGCCAGAGGCCATGTGCTTTTCCTAGCTAGCGGGAACCGGGCTAACCAAACCGCAGTGGGAACGCCCGGCTTGGTCATCCTTGCCCGGGAGCGCATCAGCTCGCGCTAACGCGGCCGGGGGGAGGAATCTCGAATCGAAGCGGGCAAGCCGCGAGCAGGCTGGGGAGAGACCATGACGGCCACGACGACAACGAGGAGAAAGAAGCTGAGTATTAGTAGTATCGGAGGGAGAGGCAGCGCTGCCAGCGGCAGTGGGAGCAACATCAGCATCGGCAACAAGAACGGAGACAAGGACATTATGAAGAGTGGAAAAGGTAGCGGAGGAGGTTGGAGTTTTGGGCGCTGGGGGGCGTCAGCGAAGAATACAAGCAGCAACAACAGCAGCAGCAATACGGTAAGAATATCTTTTTTGGCTCTCTATTTCCCATCTCTCCTTCTCAATTCAATCCCTTCTTTGCCATGGGTCAACCATTACAACCACCATGAACTTTACGCTTTTGCAAGTTTGATCCCGCTCTCCCTCCCCATCTCTTTCAGCTTGCTTCATCTCTTGTCAAGGTACAGATACTATCCCTTCAGCCCACCTTGCTGCATCTCGCCCACTTTTCACTCACTCCTCCCATTTTACCTTTGCACCCACACGCACCACGCACCACGCCCCGAAAAGGGCACCGTCAAAGCGGTACCTTTCAACGCCCTGGCTGAGGCTGGGCGGGCGGTCCTTGTACGTAGGTACTTTGCTTTGTACTGTACCTGGACGATCCCCGACTTTCCCAAGGTTGGACTCAAGTGCGTGCGCGCGCGCGGTGCCGTCATCAGACCAGACCAGACCAGGTAAAGCAGAAGCAGCAACAGCACCCCCAGAGGATGACGGGAGCTCTAAAGGAAAGGAAAGGGCAGAGAAGGGAAAGGACAGGAAGAGGAAAAAAAGTCAATTTCACCTCCTGCCTCTTTTTCTCTCACTCATTATTCCCGTCAAACCCCAGCTCTTCACGTCTGTCTCTACCCTCACTTGACTCAACCCAACAACCTCCAGATTTTTATCTTATTCTAGCTTTTCATCAAGTCTCATCTTGACCTGGGGGAGGCTTGTCCACAGCGGATCATCCAGTCTCACATTCCCAGTCCCCTCTCCTCTTCCCCTTCTAATCCATTTCTTCCTCCAACTACCTACGGATAACTTGCCCCTGCTCGCTCTCATCCTTGCTCTTTTCCCAGGGCCGCTCTAGAGGGCGCCCCAATGGCTCAACGGCCCACGTCACCCACCCGCGCTGACAGGTTATACTACGACTAGCATCATCTCCTCCCGTCCCAGTCCCAGTCCCAGGCCTCGGCGTCCACCCAGGGACCCCCATCAACCCAGAACCAGTCCGTGTCTGTCCAGGTCGGTTCACCAGCTGCTGCCACTCCCAAGGCCACTGCTGTCAGCGCCGCCCATGCCCACTACCACCCTCACGCATTTCGCTCCCACCCTCACCAACACCACCAACAACACGCCAGCAGCCAGGCGCCGCCGCACCCTTCAGCTGCCGCCTACAACTCGGCCCTGAATAAGCCCACTGTCGCCTTTGCTTCCCTCTCCGACTCCAATTCTGTCTCCTCAGTCTCCTCCGCCTCGACGACAGCATCAACACCCACTCACGGCTCGCCTACCACCACCACACCTGTCTCGTCACCTGCTTCCTCGACCTCTTCCCCGACTCCGAGATCGACCTCGACATTTGCTACCACTGTATCATCATCTTCCAAGCCAACCTCCAAAAAGACCGTCCACTTCCGCACCACCTCCAGCAGCAACGCAACCGGCAGCAATACCAGTAGCGCACCCCCGATCCCCGTCCTCTCTGTCGTGCCTCCGCCTGGCCAAGACGGCGGCGACGGAGAGGCAAGACGGCCCGCCATGCAGCGAGTTTCCTCCTTCCTCCCGTCCTGGGACAAGAGGGCCTCGGGTTCTCGCCAGGGCCTCTTTGGCTGGTCCTCGAACCGCTCCAGCACCTCCATATCCGTCGCAAACGCCAATTCATTAACCAGGATAAACACGGCTGCCGC
Source organism: Fusarium protoensiforme (assembly GCA_011320165.1). Classification (NCBI taxonomy): domain Eukaryota; kingdom Fungi; phylum Ascomycota; class Sordariomycetes; order Hypocreales; family Nectriaceae; genus Fusarium; species Fusarium protoensiforme. The sequence continues at coordinate 32,010 of JAANQP010000615.1, read as the reverse complement.
TAATGCAAATGGCCGAGTCCACCGGGAAGCCTTCTGGCCTGCGACCCTTGACCAGGAATGCGAGAAGGCTGCCCGCATCCTCAAGTCGTTCTGTAGTATGCCCGCCTCACCCGCTGTTCACCCTCGTCTCTGCTAACATGCGTCTGCTAGCTGATGGATATCTTGTGCCTCTTGAGGAAGAAGAGGACGAATCCCGGTCGACATGTAGCGAACCACTCTCCCCAAAGCGAGTCACCAAGAAAATTCCTCGTCGCATCATCCAGAATGCCGCTGGAATCGCAATCTTTACCTGCATGCGCAGTGGCCTGTGGATGACAGGCTCCGGTGGCTCCGGCATTCTCATTGCCCGCAAATCAGACGGTACCTGGTCGCCGCCCTCTGGAATCATGCTACATACGCCCACTCTTAGCTTCATTATTGGCGTCGATGTTTACGACTGTGTCCTCGTTGTCAACAATCTCGCCGCTCTCGAGTCTATCACGAAGCCCCGTGTCACACTAGGCGAAGATGTCGGCCTCACCAGCGGTCCTCTGGTGTCTCTCGACTCAGACGAGTCGCACATCAGGTGGAAGGACCTGGGCAACACCGTTTTGACATACATGAAGTCGCGCGGTCAAACCCAAGCTGTGAACTTGAACGGCTGCATCTTGGCTGAGAGGGGCAACGAGAACGAGCGCTTCTATGCCAGCACCCTAACGCAGATGGACATTCTCGCCGGCAACGTTGCGCGGAACGTGGATGAGACTAGACCACTCTTTGAAATCATCAAGATGGCTGAGGGCCGTACAGACTACGACGCTGCTATCACGAGCAAGATTGCCATTGAGTGCGCCCCAGGAGACGCAGTCATTGCAAGCCCCAAGTCTTCGACACCTGCCTCTCCTCGCACTCCATTTGGAATTCCCAGCGTCGACGATCCCGATCCCTTTGGCGTTCTGGCCCTTGAGATGGCTGGTCTGGAAATCAGAGAGGCCGGGTCGCGGTTACGACCGACTAGTAGCCAGTTCGACTTCAACCCCGTGCCCACTAGCCCGGCCTACTCCAAGTTTAACAGACAGAGCATAGACACATTTGTCACGAGGAGTAACCGTGGCAGTTACATGTCATCACGCACCGTCAAGAGTCAGATGACGGATGCAGGAACCCAGACGGACGTGGGGAACACCCCCGAGACAACGCCAAGCCCAGGCCAAAGTGAAGATGGCCATGACAGGGCTTCTCGAACACAAATCCCCGAGGTAACGGAGGAAGAGGAGGAGATTGATTACACAAAGGTCGACCTGACGCCCATAAGACATCTCAGCGGAAATCACACTCCTGCCAGTGCGACCAGCCACAGTAGTACGACCGCCGTGGAGCACGACACTCTCAAGGTTGAGCCGAGAGACGACACGGACAAGGCATCGAGCAAATATGATAGTGACAGGGATGACAAGAGCAGCCGCAATGCAGATGACGAGAACGACTCGGAAAGTGACGCCGAGGAGGAGGAAGACGATGAAGAGGAGCCCGTGGTATTCGAAGTGGCAGCCGTGCAGCCGGCAAGGACCCAGGCTGTGGCATCCCGAGTGATCCACGCCAAGGGCAACATGGTGACAATCCCCAAGAGGATTCCTCCTCCGCTGCCCATGAGGAGCCCCGCCAGGACATCTCGATCCAGTAAGAGCGAGATCGGCGATGTCACGAACCTCCGAAGCCCTCTGCGACATGCTTTCAACGAACAAGACCTGAAGTCGGATGATGAGCAGTCAGCAAAGGCGCAGCCTTCGCCCTTCCTGAAGCCCATGGAGCTCAAAGTCGAGAAGGTCAGATATGATGAGAAGAAGGCCGAGGAATTCAAGCCTGAAACCCCCAAGGCTCAGGAGCACTCGACAGACGATGGATCTTCCGATTCGGAGACGGAATTCTTCCCGGCCGAGGAGGACAAGGCGGTGGACAAAAAGATTGAGATGACCAAAACCGAGGAGGCCAAGGCTGAAGTATCCAAGACGGTGGACGCCAAGGCCGCCACTGAAGTCGAAGCCAAGCCCACTCAAGCCGAGGCGCCAAAGACCGAAGCTTCTTCAACCGAAGCCAAGACTGAGTCGAGGAGCATTGGAACATCCCCCACCATCCCCCAGATCGAGCATTCCGACAGCTCGGATACGGTTGCTAAGAAGCACACTTCCTCCGTCTACACGGGCGCAACTGAGGATAGATGGAGCTTCGATGGGTCATCACTCACGACTCCCACCTCGGACCGGCCGTACTCGGTTGTTGACGACATTACTGAAGATGAGACGCCCAGAAAACCAACCAGAGAGGTTGAGCGCATCGAAGTGAACGAGAAGCATGAAGAACTGGCCAAGATGGGGTCGAAAGAAGCAACCCCAAACACCATCACGGTTGCATAATTGAAAAAGACGAGACGACGATTTTACACGGGTAGATGGTATATGGCGCACGTCGTGAACTATTCATGGTAAAAGAACAACTTGACAGAACTCTGCGGGGTTCTTTGCGAGAGGCTTTTGAGAGACTTTTGCGCATTCTTCTTGTCAATACTTTTTTTTTGGTGGAAGTGTACGTTATGATGGGATCCTTGGGCGGGCTATGCATTCCCCCAGATGGCGTTTAGGAGGACGGAGGGTGATTGTCATTGATTTCACAGCAGCGCAGCATCCTCGGGCAGCGCAGAGCTGATACCGGTCCGAGGTGCAGATGATGGGAGGAATGGGTATTATTCATGTACTGGGATGTGTCATGGGATGAAAGAAGGCAAAAGCCAAACATATGGATGAGGGAATGCTCGTAAGCGAATGATCTGTCTGTTCAGGGGAGAGTTGTTGCGGTTGTTGCTTTCATACCTGGGTGTCTAGTGGAGGAGGGCAGACTAGGCTACGCTGGAATACTATTAATGCCGTTGAATACAATATGGACCCGGAGAGATTGCCACTGGTTCATGAACGACTTGGCCCGACTGGATAATGAGTGATTGTTTGTGGTATTCTTGATGGGTTAATGTGGTTGTTAGCAGGCAGTGCCGGGCAGCTGGCGGCCAGTTCTGTTCGGTTTCCCCTTCGTTTGTGCCCATAACTCACCGATTTCTTTTTCTGAAAAAACATTCCCGCAGTTTAGTCACTTTGAATTCTTGATGCTGATCCCGCAATCATTTTGGTCAACCACAAGAGCTATATCACTTGCTGAACTCAACACCATGACCTATCACAACTGTGTCAAGACACCCACCAACAAGCGCAAGAGAGATCACGTGCGAGAAGCCACACCAGAAGATGACCCAGCCACAGCCACAAGCACCACGCCACGGTATGGGCTACGCGCGCGGAAGGCTCAACCCTCGTCGACTCCATCGCGACGCAGCAGGAGCAGGCGCGACTCACTTCAAGGGCAGATCCAAGCCGACGACAACAACAACGACCTCTCAACTCCACCACCACACCAGAACAAGAAGCATCGTTCTCACAGCACCAACGTAAGCGCAAGCGCAAGGCGATCCCGAAACCGCACAATGTCGAGCACGGCGGGCAAGTGGCGCGAAGAGCAGGTGCTCATCATCTGCCCTGGCAGCCGCAGCACCATGGCCCAGCTGGGATGCAGCGAGCTGACTCCCCCCGCGCGGCGCATGCCCACGAGGATGTTTAAGGACGGCGATCAGTGGGCGCCGTACCATAGGACGAAGCGCATGGCCATGGTAAACGGCGTCGAGGAGGAAGAGTGGGTGGAGGACATTGACGAGGATGAGGGCGCTGTGTACCCAATTGAAGGTATTTATTGGTTTTTAAGCGTGTGAAATGGGTTGCTAATTGCTTGCAGCTGGGCGCATTGTCAACATGAGCGCCTTTCTCGCCTTCCTCGATCATATACACGGCCTCCTTACGACGACATACCACAACACCCCCATCATGCTGATGGCCTCGCCGCAATGGACACGTCCCGACTGCGAGACCATCGCCCGATACATCTTTGAGAACACGCGGACACCAGCCCTCTGCATAATCCATAGCGGCATCGCGACGCAGTACGGCCTCAAGTGGCCCAACATGACTGTGGTGGATATCGGCTACCAAAAGGTAGACGTGACAGCCATCCACGATGGTCGCGTCGTGAACCACATGGATGTCGGCGCTTCCGAAGGTGACAGCGAGATTAGCGGAGGCGAGGTTTTCACCCGCAGCCTGCTTAAGCTCCTGGAAGCAAAGGGATTCAACCATGACATGGCCGAGCAGTTGAAGAAGAGCGCCATCTGCGAGGTGCTACCTTATGCCACCACCGCTGAAGACTTGATGGAGCTTCCTCGGCAGAACACTGCCAGCTTAGTGGCTAGTGGTACTGCTCCCAGTACTGCTCACCAGACGGCTTCATCAGCGTCCAAGCCTGCGGCAGTTAATGGCGACGAGACCAATGGCAACGGAGATGACGACGGCGTTTTGGACGTGGCAGCCATTGTCACAAGTGGCCAGACCAAGGAGTTCTTGGCCAAAAAGGAGAAGGAAAAGGAGAAGGGCAAGCCTGGTAGGAAGCCCAAGGGCGATAAGGAGGCTGATAACGCAGCTAAGGCGGTGCGTCTACCCAACTCGAAGCGATCGCACAATTCCTTCTCGTACGAGGAAATCATCCAAGAGGAGGTGCCCAAGGAGAATGTCGAGAAGCAAGCCAATGGTGCGACAGTTGCCGAAGGCGAGAAGAAGGAGGGCGGCGAGACAAACGGAGCTCAACCTCAACCTCAACCTCAGGGAGATGCCAACACTACCGCCCCTGCGACAACAGAAGCCCCCAAGCCGGCAGAAGGCCAAGAGCAGACACAGCCTTCAGTAGAGCCCAAGCCTGAAGCCAATCCCACGCCAGCGCCAGCGCCAGCGCCAGCCCCTCCTGCCAACGAGGCCCCTGAGCGTCGACCAAAGCGCATTCGACGAGATGTCGAGGTCGGCCTCGAGCGGTTCAAGTTTGCTCAGCGTCGCGAGATTGACCGCATTGTTCACGCCATCTATCGCACCGTCCAGGGCGTTGACGATATGTATATGCGACCGGCCTGCTGGGACAACCTCGTCTTTGTAGGCAACGGCTCCCGGCTGCGCGGTCTCAGGGAAAACATCCTGCAGACTCTACACGCCCGCCACCTCGTCTCACCATCCACGGCGACCATGTTCACGTCGGAGCTGCCGTCCAACATGGCCACGCCGACTGGAACAGGGGCGCAGACACCCACAGGATCCTTCACCGGCATGCCACACCAACTCCCTACAAGTGGCGTCAACCCCCTTTTGCAGGCTGCTACAACGGCTGCCGCCGCGGGTGGCGCCAACAATGCCTTGACTCCCCAGGCCGTCTCCGAGGCCGGCGGCCCTGCCACAGGCCATCACTTTCACAGCCAAACACCGACAAGCATCAAGACGGCTACGCTGCCACAGTATCTTGGTGAATGGACCAAGAACGGCTTCGAGGAGTCCATGTTCCTGGGTGCACAGGTGGCGGCGCGCATCGCCTTTTGCGTTCACTCCAACATGGACGCCCAGACGGTTGAGGCCCAGCGCCTGATGAGCCTAAGCAGAGTTGATTATAAGTAAGTTTCTGCCTGTACTGGCTCCCTGAACTATGGACGTTTTTTGCTAACATGTCTGTCTGCAGTGAGCTTGGTCCCAAGGGCATCCGCACGCACTCTATGCTAGGATAGGATAGGATAGATAGATCAGGATCATTCCGCTAGCTAAATGGCTTTTTTGACAACATATCCTTTTTGGGGTTTCTCGTTCACATCATCAATGGGGGGGGCTTCAAGATGTGGGCATTGGGCTTGAGGAGTTTTTGGGCGAGCGAAATGGAACATGGAGGATGCAAAAATGAAGAAAAGGGGGGGTCCATAATACCATCCATAGATTCAAGCTCGCCTTGTATTGATCGATATCACTACATACGGATGCCTTTGATTTTAAATCCTAACCATCCACCTACCTAGGCAAGCATGAGCGGAAGAGTGACACTTCCAAAACACGACTCGATTTTCACTCCCGGTCCATATTTCCCATCTTGACAGCCAGATTAGATTTGCTTTATTATCCAAGAGCCGTATAACTAACCAAATCATTGCCTTTTTGGCAATACAAAGGTGACAAGACGCAAATTATTACACACCATTCGACTCAACAATCATGCAAGGAATGTCTGGGTTCGTCCCTTTTTATCCCTTCTCTTGATAGCCCGCAGCGCCAAACTCTTTAACCCATCTCATGCAATGGACCCAATCTGAGCCCGTCGTAGGTGCAGCAAGACCAAGACTGACCAAGTCCATCATTAACCAGCAGCATTTCGAATAGCTGCCTCTTCGGCCGCCTTGTGCCAATCAGTCTTCATCAGGTAAATGTACTCGATCGCCGCGACCCTATTACCCGTTAGTGTTGTATTTTCACTTGATTCAACTGGGGAAACTCACGAAAATGTGCCAACAGTGACACCCGCCCATAGTCCATCCAGCTTCCAGCCCAGACCAAAAGCCAGCGTCAACGAGCAGGGCAGTGAGAGAACATAGTACGCAATCAGATTGGCTGGCCCTCCGATCGACTGCTTGCCGATTCCTCGGAGCAGGCCGTGGGCTCCTGCTGCGAGGCCATCAAACACCTGCATCACAGACACAATCGGGATCACAGCTCCCACGAGCTCCACCACATCCTCGTCCTTAGTGAACAGAAGGGGCAGCTTGTATCGGAGGCTGGTGTACAGGGTCAAGTTGAACATGCCGATAATGCAGGCAGCAGCAAAGGCCTAGAATCTGTTGTTAGCATCACTGGCCTAAGCACCAGCATGTAAGACAGCAACTCACCACTTTAGCAGTCATCTTGGCAGGATCGACAAGCCCGGCTCCGATCAGGTTGGCAATTCGCGTCGAAGCAGCGATCGACATGGGGAATGGAATCTCGTATGAGAGCGTTGTGATGGTCGCCAGAACGCTCTGTGCGGCAAGGTACTCGGGGCCGAACCGACTTGAGCACAACGTGAGGATCTCAAAAGCTAGCCATTCAGCCTCAACCATGATCATACCCGGCAGAGCAAGCCGGATCATGACCCACCAGTTGCTCAGAGCCCTTCGGCTGAAGCCACCCCAGCACTGGCGGCCGTCAATGAAGCGGACGTACAGAAAGAGGAAGATAGGGAGGAGGTTGTTGCTGATGGCCACAGCCGTGGGGGCACCAACAAAGCCCCATTCCAACTTCCACACTAACAGCCAGCTCAGGAACACGTTGAACGGCGCTACGATGAGGAGGATGTACGTTGTTGCGCGGAAGAGGCCTTGAGCCTGGGTAAAACGCTTGCCGCCCTCAAACAGAATGAAGCCAGGAATACTGAAAATCATGACCCTGAGGTATTGCCCAGCAAGACGAGCTGACTCGGCCTCGGGAACTATCTGCGCAATGATGCCCTCAGAAAAGTACCACAGCACGGCGACAGGGACAGACAGACAGAACAAGAAGCACGTCATGCGCTGAAACTGAAGACCAACAAGATGCTTATGGCCCGACCCGTACGCTTGAGCGCACAGGGTATCAAGACTGGTTGCGAGACCCTGGAAAGGAGCCATGCAGCTGATGGCCGCAGACATGTTGGCCACTGCAAGAGTTAGTTTAGTCTGACTACACAAGATGAGCACTTACACGAGACAGCACCAAGCTCCATCTTGCCAATGCGGCCAACGGCAAAGATGCTGGTGACGTTGATAGAGTACTGCAGGAGAAACGTGACAATGAGCGGCCCCGAGTATGACACAATCGTCTTGGCCTCTCGCTGCCAGGTCGTCTTGATCCGGTGCTCGGCCACGGCATGCTCCCATGTCTCGCTGAGATGTTCAGGCAGGGCGCCGCCATTCTGGGCCCCCAGAAGAGGTGCCGTTTCATCGGGCGGCTGGACCGTGACAGCGGGCGTCTCTTCATCCTCGCCCTGCGGTACCTTGGTGCTAAAAAGGCGGCGGTAGAGCCTGGGGAAGAAGCCCTGCGATCGGTGCGAGTGCTTTGGTGGAAGAACGTGGTTGTCTCGCAGCAGACTACGCTCAGCATTGCGAGACTGTTTTCGTTCCAGAGCCGTCAGGCCTGGCTCTGCAAATGCCTGCGGGTTGAGAATTGGTCGAGAGCCTCCAAAGGCCACGCCGCTTGGCCGACGGTACATGGTTGGTCCCGCGTCAAAGTCAGATATCGAGGCATCGTCAATGGCGTTGTCTTCAAAGTCGTCGTCTGAACACTCTGCAATGTCTCGAGCCAGTGCTTGCTCCGCCAGAGGCGACCCAACTCGCCATGATGACGACAAGGCTGGATGCGCTCCGGCATGAGGAGTGCCATACGGCGAGGCTCCTGTGCCTCTGCCGATTGGATCCATGGAACAGCTCGTACAGCCGTGAGTCTTTCGGATAAGGTGTAGGTGTAGATGTAGCTTCAATCGAGAACAATCAAGTGCCCAATTCTACGCAGCAGGCTTCTTCAAAGCGTGACGTGACAGAAGAGAATGCCGCCACCCAAGCCTCAGACGTGGAGAAGAGTGATCAAAAGAGAGTTGTACAAGGTTTCACACTGACGGAGCTTCTTCTCTCGAGTCAATCGGCTCTGTAGACAATGGTCCGAGGCGTGACAGTGAAGAGATAGAGCCGCAAGATAAAGTCGTAAGGTAGTTGCGGAAATGTAGTCACCAGAGTCGAGCTAAAAAGAGGCGAGATGGATCAACTTGCTTTTTCAACATGGACGGCATATCTTTCGGGTTAGCTAGCGTCGACAATGACCGGGCCCGCCAGCCACAGCACAAAGGGCGTCCGTCAAGTCAAGTCAAGGTGGAGTCTTTGCTATCTTCGGCCCGGCCAACTGAGTCACTTCTCCGCTGACCAGCGTCCATCTCGATTTGGCAAAAGACTTGCACCTTTCGCGACCTATCGGCATCCCACCCACCTCGGCTGGCGGGGAGTCCGATGCACGCTGCTCAGTGTCTCATGGTTGGTGGATCTCCAAACATGCGGGGGTGGATCGTTGCTCAGGACCCCTTGTGGCCTGTGAGGTGCCCTTCTTCGCCTGGCATTGACGGTTCAGAGGCTGAGGATATGAGTTGCTGCAGCACTGGGCAGCACTGGGCAGCTGCCAAATCTGCTGTACTGTACAGTATAATGCCATTGGGTCAATCAGTCAGTAGCCGGCTTGAGGCTAGATCTTAGCCCCCATTCATCGTTCCCCCCACCCTCTACCCATCCAATCAGGCTCGCTATGAACCATCGTCGCAACCCAAGGTATTTCGTTGCTGCCATATCGTTGCAACGGCGTGTTGTACGGTATTCGCAGTCCAACCAGTGATCGCTTCTTTTCGCTCTGTTCTTCCGGTCCCGCGTCTGGGACATTGGTTTTGAATGTACCGACCATGATCGAATCTGTCTCCAGCAGCTCCGGCCAGACCAAAACTCCAATCTCCCAAGAGGCAATGCGCATTTCACCTGTAGGGCGTGCAGCCTCACCCCAAGCCTGCTTTGAAAGATTGGCCGATGTCATGAGGGCCCAGTCGATGGATGACTTGTTGGACCTGATATACGTCTTGATGTGCGGCGCTGCTCTTTTCCGACCCCCATCCTGGACCTCGGCGCCATCAGGGAGTTCTGTCGTCAGTTAGATAAAGTGCCGACTGATTCCATGCCATATATAAACTCACTGGCTCCATTGGGAGAGTCATTTGCCCAGTGATGAAAGATTGGGCGAAGGTATCCCAGTTGTTTTGCTTGTTGTGGCGACTGAATCTTTGTGTGGATAGAACCTCCTGATGCATATCCGTCCAAAGATCTCCGAATCTCGTCAGCAGTTGGAAACACGACCTTGAACTTGGGTTTTCCAAGGCTTGGGTTCTTGCAACGAGACAAAGGTTCAAAGAGAGTTTTCTTCAGCCAGTCTTCTTTTGCTCCTAGGGTGGCGATCGAGGATATCTGAACAACGATCTCTGATTGCTCTTGGTCTTCGCATGGAACTTGCTGCAGACATCTCTTTAGAGCAGCCCAGCCCCACGAAGTTTCAGACATATCCAGGGTGTTGTGCCTACCCGGTACGCTCGCAACAAGAGCCGCCTTGATGCTGGAAAAGTCGTATTGGGCGAGCTCATCAGTCAAGGCCTTGCATGTGATTTTGCGCTTGTCGTACGCCCGCAGATAGTTTAGCAGGTCAATCTTGAAGCGCTGCCCACTACCGACCGGATGGTCTTCGGGGGAAGAAGCAGTCACGTTTGACGAAACTGCCATCTTATGGAGGAGTGGCGATTTCCAGGCGCCATTGGTCATGTTGGTCCAATCTTTGGGGATCAGATTGGCGGTGTGAATGATGACTTGCGCAGTGTCGTCATGCCTGAACAGGATCATCATCTTGGAATGATGTGTTCCAAACATTTCTGGCATAGGAGCAATGTGAATCTGAACATTTTCGAATTCCGCTGCTGCTTGCTAAGTGATATTAGCTACCTGAGGAGTTGTTAAACAGGGGGAGGGAGCTCCTGCAGTTCGGCCGTGGGCTCCCTTGAGAGCAACGTACCTCTATGGCAATTCGACTCTGATCCTCGCGCTTCCAAAAACCGTGTACGACGTGCACCTTAACAAGATGTCGTGTATCAGAGTCGAAAGCATCCATCAAAAAGTGGATATCGTGGAGGAAGTTGAACTCCCAGCATTCTGCAATGAGGGGATCACCAAGCAGGTCTCGTAGGCTCACTGCATCCCTGTTGTCCTCCTCTGGTAGGTCTTGTATCCAGGTCAGCTGCCAGGGAGACTTGATAGTCGACACTTCACGTCGCCTCCTTCTAGGAGGACTGATAGGGCGTTGCAGCGATTCGGGGACATGGGTCTGAGGGTCTTCAACCCTTTGGCGCTTGGCTGGGCGATCCATCTCCCCTTGGAAGATTGAAATCTTGGTTGATTTGGTGGACAGATGTTTTTTCTGTGCGTAGCAGAAAGTCGTGAAACAGTGAGCTGTTGGCTGAGGAGGAATCCGTGACCGGGCGCTTTTGTTGTGAGCACTAGTGTAAGGTCGGGGAATACAGGGGCCTTGTGTTGCTAGAGAACGAAGTGTAGGACGTGAAACAAAACCAGGCATAACTCAGACAGAGTCACCGGAGATTTCTTGGGTGTTTGCAAGAGAGAAGAGGAGAAATTCCATGTGTGCCTTTGGAAGGAGGAAGTGGTTGATGAGAATCCACCCATGTGGCTCAGCAGCCAATGCGCGGGCCCCAGTGTGGCGTCGAATTCCGATGGAGAACGTGGTCTCGAACTCCAGATGCGCCTCCTGAATGCCATCCATCCCGTCTCATCCATCCCCTTTGTCTTCTATCAAAGCTTCTCTCTCTATCTTCGCTTTTGCCTCACATCATCATCTGCTTTTGCGCCTGGCGAGCGCGATTGTGGGCTTGCATTTCTGGTGTTTTTTCCTTTCTTCCGTATCGCGATAGCTTCAAATATTCCGCGACTGCGACGACCATCGGCCGATACGATCGCCACTAATTACCTACGTACCTATTCCACTACCTTGACCCTCTCGTCTTGCTCATCGCTTCCCCCACGCTCCGACGAGCCGACTCTGCCGTTCCCATCTCAGCATCCCCTTAGATCGTTTACGCGTGCGTTCTGATCTGTTTCCTTTAACCGACCCGACCGCTGTACACGAGCCTTGCACCGACAAGGTGCGCTTCGCCCGCCATGCGTTTCTCTCCCCTCGCGGTGCTCGCAGGGCTGACAGCCTTCGTGCACGCCGAGGAAAGTGTCAACCCGGTCACGGATCCCACTACTTTCAATGGAGTCTCGGTTCCTCCGTTGCTTGAGCTGTCGCCTACAACTTGGGAGGAGGAGCTCAAGAAGAACAAGTTTTTGATGGTTAAGCACTTCAGGTACCTGGTGCTCCTCAATCATCCTATAGCGCCTGCTCACTCATTGTCAGCCCTTACTGCAAACACTGCACTCACTTTGCCCCGACGTACCAGACCCTGTACGAGTTCTACTCCTCCTCGAAACCCCATGTCGCCGGCGTCGACAAGTCCTTCTCGGAGTACTACGACTTTAAATTCGCCGTCATCAACTGCGTTGCGTACTACGATCTCTGCATGGATCATAATGTCATGTCATACCCGACTACAATCCTCTATGGAGATGGAAAGGAGTTCCAAAACATGAGAGGCATCAAGAACATGACTGTGTTGAGTAATGCGATCGAGAAGGCTCTTGCAGTGTCGCATCCAGGTCGACCTGAGATCCTCGAACTCCCCGAGCCTGGCGATGCGGTCTTCCCTAAACCCAAGACTGCTCAGGAAACGACAGAGCTGCCCGATGCTGAGAAGAAGGAACCAGAAAAGGATCCCAAGGCGGCCGAGGAAAAGCCTGTCGGCGAAACCACCGAAAAGCCCCTGGAAAAGGCCGCTGAGAACGCGGCCGAGGAGCCTGCTGGTAAGGCCCCTGGCAGCTCGCTCGACGACATCACCGAGGCCCCTAAGGAGGCAGCCAAGGACGAGACACCGGAAAGTCCCAAGGAGTCAGTCGCCGCTAAGGAAGGCGAGAAGTCGTCGTTTGGCGATGATTGGAAGGTTACTACTGGTGAGATGCTCAAGAAGACCAAGCCCAAGGACCCGGCGCCGAAATATAACCTGGATGGCGTCAGCACCCCTTTGACTCCCGACACCTTCCCTAAGCTTGTCACCAACACGAAGGACCCTTGGTTCATCAAGTTTTACGCCCCTTGGTGCTCTCACTGCAAGGCGATGGCCCCTACCTGGGAACAACTGGCCAAGAAGATGCAGGGAAAGCTTAGCATTGGTGAGGTCAACTGCGAAGCCGACCACCAGCTTTGTAAGGAAATGGGCGTCTCTGCGTTCCCCACCATTCTATTCATGCAGGGCAACGAACGAGCCGAGTATAAGGGTCTTCGCGGCGTTGGTGACTTTGTTGAGTATGCAGAGGGAGCTCTCGAGGTTTCTGGTGGCATCCTTGATGTGGATGCTGCCTCGTTCGCCGAGCTCGAGAAGACCGAGGAGGTCATCTTTGTTTACTTCTATGACCATGCTACCACGACCGAGGACTTTAAGGCTCTGGAGGCTTTGCCGCTCAACCTCATCGGACGTGGCAAGATTGTCAAGACGAGCGACCCCGAGCTCTGCTCCAAGTTCAAGATTACGACCTGGCCCAGACTCTTGGTTTCGAGAGAAGGCCGTGCAACCTACTATACCCCCATCACCCCTGATGAGATGAGAAACGTTGATGAGCTGGCTTCGTGGATGAAGTCGACGTGGCTACCGCTTGTCCCTGAGATGACTGCCATCAACGCCCGCCAGATCATGAGCCACAAGCTCGTCGTGCTCGCCGTCCTTAACCGGGAAGACGAGGGTCGGTTCCAGAACTCCATCCTTGAGCTCAAGAACGCCGCCAACGAGTGGATTGACCGTCAGGTTCAGGAGTTCCAGATGGAGCGTAAGAAGCTCCGCGACGCCAAGCAGATGAGAATCGAGGAGGCCGAGGAGCGTGATGACCAGCGTGCTCTTCGCAACGCAAAGGCCATCAAGATCGACATGGACTCTACTCGCCGTAAGGAGGTCGGTTTCGCCTGGGTTGACGGAATCTTCTGGCAGAGGTGGCTCGCCAGCACCTACGGCATTGACGTGAGGGATGGCGATCGTGTCATCATCAACGAGGAGGATGTAAGCATTTCCCTATATCTGACACTTTCGTATAGCATCAGTTACTAACTAACGTTGTGCAGCGACACCAGTTCTGGGACACGACTCCCACGGGTAACCACATCATGATCAGCCACACGTCCATCATGGACACCCTGGACAAGATTGTGTATGGACCCAACCCCATCTCTCCCAAGTACACCATCAACTCGTTCGCCAAGTTCTTCTTCGACATCCAGATGAGCTTCGTCGACCGCCCGATCCTCTCGTGCAGCGTCGTCGTTGCCATCGGGTTCGGCGTGTACTACTGGTTCCGCAACCGCACCCGACGGTCTCGTGGCACCTTTTTCCGCATGGATGATTCGCTGGGTCTCAAGGATGGCCTGCTTGGCCAGAACGGCAACGCCAAGTCTGACTAAGGGGCACTGTGAGGTGAGGGGATGACAGCAGTGTGAGATTGGAGCCAGACCGCACAAGACGTGGCTTCTTGGGCCGTTGCCGTGCCGTGCCGTGCCCCGAGACATGCGTCCGTCCGGGGTTGAGAGTGACGGCGGTGGCCGCAGTCAGGCCGTGTGGCCTGGTGAAAAAGCAAAGCAAGTAAGGGGTTGATGGATGGGTTCGCATTAGTTGGGTCGATATTGTCGAATTACGGAGTTTTCTGGGTTTTGGTATTTACCTCGCTTGGTACTTGGGGATGCTTATGCGTAGCACCCTGTATACTAGTTGATGTGGAAACGCACCGCTTGCGTATGTCAGTTACCGTTATGCCATGCTTCCCTCGCTCGTCGGTCATTTGTGCGTTGCATTTCATTACCTGGCTACACGAGTTGGCCCTCTTCTCTCGTCTCTCTTCTCGGCTGTGCAGTCGTTCATGTGCGTGTTACATGCAGTTCAACGGCCTGGGAGCTTGCATCCGTCGCGCGGCGGGCCGTGTGGGATAACGGCCTGGACAATGGCATGGTGCTTGAATGAAGTCAGAGACGATAATATGGAAGAGTACAGCTGGTTCGAGAAACAAGGTGGCATTCACTGATATGATCCAATAAGACACACAAAAGTCCCAGCGTTGGATGTATCCATCCGTGTGCAGTCCACCCATGTGCCACATCCAATCTGACCCTTTCCTCCTCCAACTATCTACCTAGGTGTAGAGCTCATTAGTGAGATCGTTGAGCGCCAGGCCCTCCTTGGCAATGTCGTCGACGTCGACGAGGAAGTCGAGAGGCATCTCCACCAGGGTGCCGCGGATGCGCGACAGCCACTGCCTGACCTCTTTGACGCCGCCGGGGAACTCCTCGCGCACGATGTGGCCGTACTCGACCATGCCCTTCTTGGCCTCCTCCTCGGGGTTCTGGCCCTTCTTGCCGGGGATGATGAAGTGGCGGGCGAAGAAGTCGTCGTAGTCCTTCCAGGTGCGGACGTGGTCGTTGGGCACGGGGTGGAAGGCCCGGCTGAAGGTCTCGGTGTTGACGCGCGCCGTGTCGGTCCAGAGCTGGTGGAACTTGGGGTGCAGCGGGTCGCGGACCAGGAGGTCGGCCGGGGAGCCCCAGTCGTAGACGTTGGGGTCGCGGTCGACGGGGGTCCAGTTCCGGTCGGGCTGGTCCCAGCGCTGGTCGGGGATGAGGCCGAGGTGCTTGCGGAAGATGTAGCGCCGGAGGGACGAGGCGAAGCGGGAGGCCGTGTAGGGGCGGCCGTCCATGTAGGACTCGACGGGGGTGGGATCCTCGATGACGACGGCGATCTCGGAGTCGTGGGATCCGAGCTGGGAACGATCGTTCAGGTTGGCCGAGCCGCAGATGACGAGGCGGTCATCGGCGATGAGCAGCTTGCTGTGGATGTAGAGTTCTTCAGTCACGAAGGCGTTGATCTCATCCTCAGGGTTGCCGTCCCAGCGCAGGTCAGTAACCCTGGGACCTTGGTCCATGTAGCAAGAGCTGATGGTGTCGAGAGTCTTGTCAGCGACCTTGTGGGCCTCTTGCTGATATCTGTCGTATCGATCGTGCGAGGGGCGAGAGTGGCGGGACTGTTGCTCGTACGTCGTCGTCGTCGTCTTGTGCTCGTATTTCGAGTACTCATATCTCGAGTGCTCAGAATATCCGCCGCCCTGATGCTCTTGGCGCTGTGGTCGACTGTCATACCTCGACTCGTCGTGTCCCCCCTGGTACCGACCAGGCTCCGATCTGCCGTCGAACCTTGGGTCCGAGCCGGGGTGGCGGAAGTCGTCGCGCTCAGGTCGGCGGCCATAGCCGTCGTCATGTGGCCTGCCGCCGCCGCCATAGGTAGGACTAGAGTATCCCCCTTGATACTCCTGACGCTGAGGTCTGCCTTCAAACCGAGGATCGGCATGCGGGTGGCTGTACGCATCCCTACCGCCCTGTCTGTCGTCTTGATATCCTCCACGGTAGTCATCGTCCCTGGGTCTACCACCGTATCTGGAGTCGGAATATCCACCACGATCGTCATCTCGATCATATCTACCGCCAGACCTCTCGCTTTGATAGCCTCTGGACTCGGAGTATCCACGGTTCTCGTCACCACCACGATCGCCTAAGTCGGGGTAGCCGCCGAGCTCCTGGTCCCTTTCCCTTCTGGCCTCTTCATATGACACACCAGCGCGGGCCTCCACATCGGCCATGGTTCGAGACGTGTTGATGCGGTCATAGTTGCGGAGGTTGTAGAATCCAATGTACCTGCCAGGGTCGCGGATACCGGCCTTGCGGAGCTGCTCGATGATACTGTAGCCACCGCGGCTGATCGAGTTGTACTGGAATTCCATAATGGCGCGAGTTCCCAGTGCCTCCTCAGCCTGCAGGTCGCCGGCGAATGCAGGGACGGCTGGCATGAGAACCCAGACGTGGAAGGGTTGTCCTTCTTGAAAGGCACGAACGATTCGGTCCACAATGGCACCACCGATCTTGTTCTTAACAGGACGCTGCTTGTCATCGGTAGCGGTGATGAAGAACTGACATGTTTAGCATAGTTTGAGGAATAGTCTCAAGCATCATACCTGGTTCTCAATGTAGACAAAGTGTCTGGCATTGCGAATGGCATCGGTGTATGCATTGGCGATGGAGTGTTCGACAGGATGTCCAGAGGACCACTCAGAGCAGCTACAACATGTCAGGAAGGGACGGCAGGACAGGATTTTCATCAGCATACCTTCGAGTCAGCTGGATGCGAGGCATCTCGCCATCGCGGGATCGATGTCTATGGTGACGGGGCTCATCATCGTCGTCTCCAAACGACATGAGCTTGTTCATGCCGCGGCTGAAATGCTCCGTAAAGCCGCCTAGGTAGTCATCGTCCTCTCCCGAGTGCCCACCCCGGTGGCCAGAGAAGTTTGGCGGTGGTGTCTCGAGCTTGTGATACTTGCCCGGGTTCTTTTTGGCATACTTCTCCCCGAAGATGAAGTTCCTACACAGGGTCAGTGATCAGGTCTACATGGTGAAATTAGCATCTTACCATCGGTCAACGAAATGATCGACAAGGTTGCTAGTGATGGGTCCGTTCATGCTCAGAGCAACATCAGACCAGCCCATTCTAGAGCTCTTGGTGCGGTCAACTACCAAAAGTCATTATACGCTCGAAACATGATACGTGGTTCCCCTACGCTTGTTCTGGTTCCAGTCTTGGACATCGGCAAAGTCATGGACTCGGGCATTGTTGTAGTCCTGTCCAGGGAAGACGATGGCATCCAAATCGCCAGGATGAGCGTCGGCAATCGGGTGGCCTATTGATGTGAGTAACAGAAGTAGGGGTAGCACCCAGGGAACTTACTGCTAGTGTCCCATCGTCCGAAACCTGGTGTTGTTGTTAGCAATCTATGAAAATCCGCAGATGGTGATTGTCCATACACATGTCAAGTCCACCCATAAAAGCCAGTTTTCCATTGTCGACAACGAGCAGCTTCTCGTGGTGTGCCCAGTACAAGACAATACCGTCAGCGGTACCGTAGACAGCCTTGATGGCATCACCAGAAGCCTTGGCCAGATCCAAGTTGGTCAAAGCTTTGAACGACTTGCCCAGCTCCTTGGTGAGGTCATAGCCAGTCGGGAGATGGTCAGGGTGGCGGAAGACGCGGATGTTCTGGTGAAGTGCCTCCAGCGAGGTTCTTGTATGCTACCAGTGGACATGTTAGCAAGCCTTCACAGCCTCGTTAATCCCAGCAGAGCTCACCGCCGAATTCAGAGTGAGGGCTGCCTCAACCTCCTTGTAGACAATGATATAAACCTTGACACCCCGGTCGGCAGCGGCCTTGAGCATGCGGTCCAGGCGATACTGCTCATTCTTGGCCGGAGGACGACGGAGATACAGCTCAGGGCTCAGCCACCAGTCGAGGATGAAGATGTTCTCACGGGCCTCTACCATGCGTTAGATAACGGCTGCTGGATAACTGCAAGTAGAGATGGCTGTTGCGACTCACGCTCAATCGCCTGCGAGACGGCCCAGAAGTAAGAGGCACCGTCGACATACCACTTGGCGTTGCCGCTAGACTCTGGGGCAAAGGACTGGTAGCGGTTGTTGGCGGTCTGCTGGGCATGGTAGCTGTGGCTCCCGGCGCCCTGAGATTCAGAATGCTGCTGCTCTTCCTTGCCGCCAAAGACATTCTCAACCTGCTGGCTGAGGCCCTCGACGTGCTCGCCGACCTTTTTGAAGAAGTCCATGTCGTACGACGGGGCACGCGACCTGATATTCAGAGACCG
Source organism: Fusarium protoensiforme (assembly GCA_011320165.1). Taxonomy (NCBI): domain Eukaryota; kingdom Fungi; phylum Ascomycota; class Sordariomycetes; order Hypocreales; family Nectriaceae; genus Fusarium; species Fusarium protoensiforme. Next base: position 13,660 of record JAANQP010000615.1, on the reverse strand, counting down.
AGAGGGATATCAAGAGACGGTTGTTGATGGGGCAAGATGGCAGGATAAATGCGAAGCTGTCGTTAGCTGACTAGCTTATCCAAAATGCAGGTAATCAAGCAGATGACGAGATGAGGTTGCAGTGGCAGTGACAAGCTGACGCCATGGAACGGCCCGAAGTCAGCGAGCGGGTGGAGGAAGATGATGATTCTCGGAAGATGCATGAAGCGGAGAAGCAATGGATGGATCAACCCGAGCTGAGCTGAGCTGAGCTGAGCTGCCATTCATAGACGGACGGGCATCCACATGCCTTTCAGGCTATGCCTGTGCCTAACTGAGACTTTCCGCTCATAACATGCACCCTGAGAGCTTCTGGACCCCGCATCACGGCCTCTACGTAATCTGCAAACATAGCCAGCTTAAACCGTGACAGCTGACGAGTAATAAGTGATCAAGTAGATATATAGCTTCCACCTCAATCCAGGCAAGAATGATGGCTGAATTGTTAGTTGCATCCAAGTCCATTGCCAAGCTTTCACTCACCAACTAGTTCCAATGGATCCATAGCCATGTCCGTCCACATTTCACCAGCGGCCTCGCTTATCGAAAACACCACAACTCGGTCACGGAGGCTCTTAAGCATGCTTGCTGTACCTAAAAGAGAGCCCCGGATTGTCGCGTGCCTGGCTCAGCAAGAGCATCTATCCTGGCCGATCCCCCTCCCGTCGAATGCCGGGCCCTGGTCCCGGGTTCATGGAAGCTGGTCCATAGGGCTCTCCCCTAGCCCACTTGACGGGATGCAGCACTTGGGCTAACTACTGCTTGCTGTATACCACCCTCTTTTAAAGACCACCATGACCCGAGTGAGCAAGGTGACGAGTTAGTCCTCCTTCACCGACTTTACCTCTCTCAACAGCCGAGGATGTTGATATCTGAAACCCGTTTCTGTGCGTCATCCTCTCCTCGTCCTGGTAACCGAATCTCGTGGTCCTCTTGCTGCTTCTCCCCAACGCTCAACGTGTAGCCGCAACAGTGGGCACCGTCTTACAGGCCAAGCGGCAACGGTGTTTGTACATGACCGTGTGTAGTTTTCACAAGCGCTGGGCCGTCTCCTGCGGCTCGTGACGAGTCTTTGGAACAATGAACAACTGCGTACGTGCAACTCGTGCCCGTCCAGCATCGTCCGTCTCGTCCCTTGACATGGTCTCAGAGCCCCAAGGACACGCACGTCCAAGGAAGCCACACACGTTTCAAACAGCTTTGCCAACTGCCAGATTCGTAGGTGCGCCATTTATTCCGTGAAATCTGCTACGACGGTGGCGTGCAACCCTCTCCCGGTTCCGCTGTGTCGACAGGATTCCACGTTTGAAGGTGTGTGTCGTGCTGTGTGAAGGTGGTGCAGTGCAGCCCAGCCCAGCGAGCGGAGCCGTTGCGGCGGGAGCTAGAGGGTCCCGGCAGGTGCAATCACCCCCGTCCGCCGGCACCCTAACCTATCGGCTCCACCCATAGTTCACCCCCTGGGCACCAGACTCAGGGGCCCGGCGCCGGCGCCGAGACGCTGGAAGGTGCTGGCACTCGCCGTCTTCCAGGGCTCGCTGCAGTGGCTTGCAGGGGCTTGGAAAATTCGGATGATTTTTTTCCTGGCGGCTCCATACGAAACCTTGCAAATTGGTGGACGGGTTGTGATTCTTCTCTTTCTTGGTGGACGGAGGATTCATCAGTGAATTCATTCATTCACATCTAGACCACTGACGGAGTACCCATTCCGTCGACATTCACCCTTTAACTTCCTGTGCCGATATTCTCCGAAACCGTCACCTCTTGAAAACACTAGAGTCTCTCTCTCTGCTCTACACTGCTCCTCCTTTCCCCCCCATACTAGCTCTACTTTGCTCAGTCCGTTTTACCAGTCAATTGAGTTGAGTTTACTCGGCCTTCTCCTGGATCTGAGTCTAACCTGGGATGTCTTGGTCTTGGTCCGCTTGATCAGAGAACGAACCAATATCCCCTCATCAATAAGCCTCTAAAATCTTGCCTAGCATCAAGCTTCACCAACCATCAAAACATCGCTCGCCCAGCCTCTGCAACTCGCCGCATATCGCCTTTGGGCAATCGAAACCAATCTTGTTGCGGCCCAAGTTGGAAGACAACCACAAGCCCTCTCCCCCCATGTGGGCTATGCATTGACATCCATCTATACCCTTACCCTTCTCTTGACGGCTTATTCACAACCGCCACGTCCGTTACTGCGCAGCTTTTGTACCAAATACTCTCGGCTCATACGAATCACTCGTTCAAAAATGTCTGGCGCAGGAACGGTAGCTCTCTTCTCCCCGAGCCAGCACGGCCACTTGATCCCCTATCTCGCCGCCATCCACGCATCCTGCATCACCCATGACCGCACCATCGCCACGTTCCTCCCCCCTCTATCCCACGAAAAACTCCTCGCCTGGTGGAAGGAGCGCATCGCGGAGGTTTCTGATGGCAAGCGTCTCATCTTCATCCTCCTCAACGAATCTGACCCGGGCTCTCGGCCGAAGGGGTCCGATGTTATGGGCGTTGTCATGCTTGCCATGCCCTCCTCCGAGACGGGGCCCTTCCGCGGCGTCGTAGAGAAACTTCTCGTCCACAAGACGTTTCGCGGCAGAGGAGGTGCCAGGACTTTGGTTTCCGCTCTCGAAGCTGAGGCGGCGCGGCGCGGCAGGACAGTGCTGGTAAGTTGGATCAAGTTACCCCCCCTGTATAGTGTTGTCGGAAGAAATGTTCTAACCGGATTGGTCTCGAATACAGCTCCTCGATACCGAAGCTGGAAGTGTCGCAGAGGAGGTGTATAGAAAGTTTGGTTACGTCGAGCTCGGCCAGATCCCCAGGTATGGTCTGAGTCCAACAGGGGAGCTCAAGGACGGGACCTTCTTTTACAAGCATCTCCAGCTGTAAGGCATGATGGATGGTCCTAGGGGCGGTCTTACGAGAGGAGCTGTAGGCGCGAGGATTGGTTTGTTGCTTGTTCGATAGGTAGTACTGTAGAGCCTCCAGGAAAGGGGGTCGGAGAGCGAGGCGACTCGATTTTGCTGTTCTCATGGATTCTGGCCGGCGAGGAGCTTTGGTTTGTTTTTAGATACTGAAAAAAAAGATGATTTGTGAAATGAGCCTGCTATTGAGTCTATGTCTGCGGTGAGGCAAACCTTCTGCCATGGACATGTTCTAGGCCAGCCTTCGTACCGAATATCAACGCAAAGTAGGTAGGTAAAGAGAAAACATCACCAACGACTATCGGCTGCATTCCTATATAGACCAATGTCTTATATCGAGGACATCCTGCTCCATTACTACCAATGACTGCACAAATAGCAAGAAATGTTGATACACAATCCCAGAAAACGCCAACCACCCGGGTTCACAACTTTTTGTACAAGATTTACTCGTCGTCCGCCAGCTCCTCGACCTTTGGCGCCTCGTAGTGCCGTTGGTGCACACCAGTCTTGACCTGGGTATCTGTGCCTGTCGTCGTCGCACTTGTAGGCGCAACTTGTCCTGTAGCAGCAGCGAAGGCAGGGTTGGGGCTGGTTCCGGGAGCAGCCGCCGCTGACTTCTTCTTCTTCTTCTTCTTTTCCGTCTGTAGCCAAGTTAGCATTCCTCTAATTTCGCCTTCACTGGACCTCTACTGACCTCATGCCAAGCCCACACAGGCTTAAAACTGTCCACAAACGAGACATCTTCCCAAAGGTTGGGGAAGAGCCACAGACCAGGAGGTGTCGTGAAATAGGTAATGCAGAACAGAATAACACGGAAGATAGCCATCACAAAGAACAAACCAAGCAGTCCCAGCAAGCCCCAGCTGAGGTAGTAGACGCCCTGGCGGAGTACCAGCGGCCAAAGAGGGTACAGGACGATAGCGAAGATGGCGAGAAGAGCCAGACCAGCATAAATCTGGCGCTTGATCTGGCTACCCTCCCACAGCCATATGTAGTACATGTCGTCCTTGGCTTCTTGTTGCTGCTCGATCTTGACGGTCCACTGGCCCTTGACACGCTTGGGCTTCTTGCCGTTAGGACCAGCCTGGGGCTCAATCTTGGAGACTCGCAGGGCGAGCATGCTCAGGGGCAGCAGCTTGAAGGTGTTCTCGAGGGAAGCTCGGTCGGTGATTTCAGGCAGAAGAGGGTTCTTCTTCCGGGCCTTCTCGTACGCGGGGGACTGCAGGGCTCGAAGCGCTCGCATGACTAGGCCGTGTTAGTGTGCGAATAACTTCATACGTCGAGCCACCTACCTCGAAACATGTCCTTGCGCTCGCCGTTCAAGATTACAGTTCGAGGCTTGAGGTCCTGACCCCGCAGGAACTTGGCGAGAGCGATAGCCTTGGGGTTGGGAGGTCCAGGAGTAATAGGCTGGGGGCGACCCTGGGGTGGGTGAGAGTGGCCGTGGCCATGATCGTGGTCGTGGTCGTGATCATGGTTGCAATCGGGGCCGTGTTGGTGGCCTCCTTGCTGTGCCTGTTGCTGGGCGCGCATTCGCATCTGCTCCTGCGCCTGCCTCTTGATGTGCTCAATGAACTCGGGCACAGTCATGCCGGCCTTCTCGGCGTCGATGGCGAGTTGGCGCTGCATGGCCTGGATCTGCTCGGGCGTCGGTCGCTGGCCAGGCATGGGCATGGGGATCTGGCCCGGCCCGGGCTGAGGGGGTGGAGAGGACATTGTGCAAGGTGGTCAATAAAAAGAGTGTAGAGAAGAGCTAGAGTTAGAAAAAGAGGAAAGCGAACAAAGCACGTTGGGGAATTAGAGAGATGCGGGTTGGGAGTTTATTATGAAAGAGCGAACATGATATTACTGCCACTTGGACCACACTGTGCCAATCATGTCATAGCTTACCCAGAGACAACGGTGTTCACTTCACTTTCCCAAGATCGAGCCCCAATAATTGCCGGCCGGATTTCTGATTTCCCGTCCTCCGGCTTATCTTCACGTGATAGCTCATCGGCAGTGAACTGACGTCGACTTTCTGAGCAGCACTCCAATCATTGAGAGCCACTAGGTTATTGCGGGAGTCCAGCAACCCAACAGCCACCATCATGGGCGACCGCTTGACTCAACTTCAGGATGCTGTTGATCAGGTTTGCGCTTCTTCTCCGTCATCGGCAGGATTATAGCTGACGCATATAAAAACAGCTTGCGCAGCAATTCGTCGCATGCTTGCACTATGTAAACAAGCGACATGATCTGGAAACCTTCGGTCCCAACGACAAGATTCGCGACGTTAAAGATGCTCCGAAAGAGGGTGCGGCACCCCGACTTTCACGTACGAAATGCGCCTAGATACTAACCACATATGCAGTCGATTCCCTCCCCCCGGACGAGTTTCGAGCTGGAATGGTCGAACTGTCGCAAGACTTGATTCTCAAGGAGCAGCAGATTGAAGTGCTCATCTCTTCGCTCCCAGGCCTGGACAACAGCGAAATGGATCAGGAAAGATACATCAAGGAGCTCGAGGAGGATTTGAAGGTCGCCGAGGCCCAGCGTCAAGAAGCCATCAAGGAGAAGGACCAGATACTGTCCGAGTTGGATTCTGTGATTAGCAGCATCCGACGTCCTTGAGTGTTCCCGTGCTTCTCTGGTGCCACGTGCCGACATCTTTATGGTTGCATACATAGCGAGGAGTTCAGGTTGGGCAACGGCAGGTCGGAGGCTTTGATCCATGTAGGCTTACGGATAGTCGAGCTTGTTAATGAATGCATAACGCAAATGGTATCTCATTCCAAGAAGTGCCTTGAACGCCACCTCTTAAGGATTTTGTCTATATTCCATGTGCGATCTCTTCTCATTCGTCCAAATCTGACCCAGTCAACATTTACGCGGCATCTGATGTCGATGCCGATGCCGATTTGAAGAATTGCGGATAAATGTCACGCAGCTCTCTAAGATGGCGAATCTGATATTGTGATGCACGGGTCTCAGGAACGTGCACCCCCTCTTCAACGAGATGGGCAGCCGTCCAGCCAAACTCTTTCGCCTTTGTGCAGTTCAAGGCAGAGTCATCTAATAGTTCATTAGCACAATTGCAAAAAGACAAGGCGCAACGTAGAAACATACCAACAAAGAAACAATCCTCCACTCGCTCCACACCTGCTTCGCGCATAGCCTTCTTGTACATCTCTGGGTCGGGTTTGCAGATCAAGGGCTGGTCGGCATAGTTGCAAAAGGTAAGCCCATCAAAGAGGTCGTCGATGCCAAGAAGACGAACCACCCGCTTGCCGTGGGTCACATACGCGTTGGTAAAGAGCCACATGGTAACCTTGGTCTTGTCAATGTCCTCGAGGAGTTCCCGAAGTTCAGGGTTAGGCTTGATAATTCCCTCGAGAGGTAGCGCATCGTCCACCTTGGTGTTGTAGTCGAGAGGGTCAATTTGGTGGTGCCGCACGAGACCTTCGATAGCCAGGCCATAATTGGTGTAGTATTCCTTGTGCAGCTTCACAGCCTCGTCCCAGGGCAACTCCAGGTGTTTCGAGAAGTATTCGTCAATAAGCTTTGCCATCAGATCATGAACCTTGGCGCCTCAATTCTGGTTAGTCTGCAGTCATCATAGACTCTTCCCTAGAAACTCACTTCTCGGGTACAAGCAGTTGTCAATGTCGCTGCGCACGTGTTAGCCCAAGTCCATTCAAAGACATGGCAAAGGGATACTTACAAGAAAAAGACCGGCTTCCCGGTGCTCACGCCATTAGTGCTGCCCATGGTTGATTTGGCACGGATCTTTGTGTTGTTGAGGCGACTGTTGACGTTGGAAGAGTGAAGGTGCGATGTCGGGTATGAGACACGGTGTGAAAGGGGAAGGACCCAAGATCTGAAGATGGGATTGAGTGAAATAAATGCTGAGACACGTGGCCGCAGTTGTAACATTGAATGGCTCATCAACAAGAAAAGCCGAGTTAAATATTTGAGAGGGCGATCCAAGCCAAAAGCGAAGACTAGCACTTGCTCAATCGATGATAGGAGCGATATTGACGTCGTAGTCCACCCACCCCCAGTGACTCTTTCGGCGTAGCTGAATAATCCCCACCGTACCTGCGTGGACAGCTCCGATCTCCGATGACGGGAGCGGAGGCTCCGTGCAACGACTAGTCATCATGGTTATGAGCCATGATAGAGAAAACATTGCTTATGGGTTTCCTCGCCTATGGCTAATACTTTTTGTGAGCAACAAAGCATGTCTGTACAGAGAACTAGTTCTATATCGAGTCTAAGAAGATTCAATGATGGGTTCGCTACCATGGGACGCCACAGTGGGAGCCCGAGTGCGACAGTGGAGCTGTCTTCTAAGGTCAAGTCAATGTAGCATTTCATCTCTAGAGGTAAGCAATAAGGAAGTTGTCCTTATACAAGACATTACGAGTGCCGTGCTTCAATAGAGTGCCATTAGAAACTCTCAGAATGAAAAATCTGGACTGCGAGTCGCGAGAGGTGGCTATTATCCCAGAGACAGGCAGGTTGACAGATCTATCCCAACGAATCTTTAAGCGATACTGACGGTGAACCTTGATAGGGTACAGAATAACACGTAGGTGGCCAAGTGTTTGGATCAAGCATATGTGAATCTTGAAATATAAAAATCCATAGACCAAACAGAGCTCCTCGCATTCCTCTTTGTGCCTTATTTTGGTGGGAACATATCAAACCCTTGAAGCTCTTCGAGGGCTGTCCTACATCCAGTCAGTCTGGTGATAGATGGGGTGCCACCTCACCCAGGGATCGTCGATTCTGCCACATCCGGTCAGTCACACCGCCTAAATTAATTTATCGCAGCCGACCGCGAACCGGCTGCCGTCCCTCCCCTCTAACCAACATCAACTGTCCATCTCGCATTTCAAGAAGCATCTGCTAAATTTCACGTCTCGCGCGCCGCTGATTGTCGATCTTTTGCTTACGCATAGCCGACTTGAAGGCGCCCTTGCTTTGGATAGGCACTGGGTAGCGCGACGTGTGCTTTTCGTTTCTTGCCGACATGGCACAGGGACATGTTGTTCAGGGGCAGCTCGCTGGCGGGGATCAGCTCCTCAGCCTGTCTAGCGCCCAGCGTCATCGATTCCATCAGTACGAGAAGATCGTGCGATTCTCAGACACGGTTCTATCTGGTAAACACCCAAGCATCAAGCCTCCGGCTAATCTGATTGCACCTGAGCAATCCTCCATCCACCCAATAGATGTCACCATCGAACATGGTGCTTCCAACTATCAGCCAGACAAGTCACAGTCCTCTGTCGCGAAAGCCCAGCAGCCGGGCGCGTCGAGCTCTGGCCTGCCTGCCATACCCCCTAGCACAGCCAAAGCCAACAAGCCTTATGGGGCTGGGACTATTGAGATCAACCCCATTTTCCTAGAAAAGTCGGACGATCTTGTCAAGGCAGAGTTTCAATTGCAGCGGCAGAGACTGGAGCGTGCTTTGAGGGACGACGTTGAGCAACGGCGGGCGGCAGTCAAGAATGCTGCTCAGGGAGAGCCTATTCCCGACTTCGACCTTAATGACGTGCTGACGAAGGCCTTGAAACTCGTCCAAGCCACTGCCGGGCCTGTCCCTGATGATGACAATCCTGCTACTACTAACCTCGAGACTGCAAGTGATTCCTTTGACGACAACACCTTCTACTCGTCCCAGCACAACACACCATCCTCGGTTCTCACCTCCCGCGTCCGCAACGAGTCCGAAGAGGTACGAGGCCCAGATATCATCGAGTCGCAGCCGCCGAGCAAGTCCCGCAATGCCGCTATTCCGCGAATCCATCCGATTGATGTTGATTTGGAGACGAGCGAGCCTCGCGCGACACGGCCGCGCCAAGCCTACGCCAACCCATCTGCCAACACTGATGCCTCGAGGATAAACAACACGTCACAAGTTGGGCGAGTCCCGGGCTTGACATCGTTTGCCGAGGACAGGATTGTTTCAGCCCAGGACACGGGTGCTGGGCCAAGCCATTCTGAAGACTCGAGCAACGCGGAGATCGATCGGCATAGGGGCAGGAATAGATCCAATGCCCGCCGGCAGCCCCGTGAAAACTACATTGACAGCCGTCCCCCTTCTCCTCTCATGAGAGCACATGAGCGGTCTGCTCAAGCATCACCATTGACAGCAGCTAGACGGGCGCCCATGGTCGCTGAAGCAACCTCAAACTCGTCCAGAGGTACACCCGCACAAGTTGCTGCTCTTAGAAACGAGCCCATCACAGTGATCAGCCCAGAAAGCTCACCCCAAGGCGGGGGGGCATCCGAAAAGAAGAAGGGAAAGAAGAAGAAGCGAAAGGCGGACAGGCAAGCGCCCGAGGCCGAGTCGACTCCGTACATCAAGCCAGAGCCACGATCTCCATCTCCCATGAGTGCTCCCTCTTACATCCGCCCCAACAAGCGCCAAAGGTACACACAACGTCAACCAGAGGATCCCAGCTACGAAGATGTCGGATATGAGCGCCAGACTGGCGATTACCCCCCAGAACCCCTCTCGAGCCGTCTAGGAGCAGATGACCGAATGCCGATAGGGTACGACAGACCGAGCCTCTCTTCCCGACGTGCGGTAAGCACTGCGGTTCCTGGCAGCACTGTCTATAGGAGGGAATATACCGATGATCGCTACGCACCCGGCGGCCCGTTTGCTGTGGAGCAACCTCCACTCGTTTCGGCTCACCATCCAGGAGAAGCGTCAGTGGGGAGGGCGAGCTCACAGATTCGGCCAAGCGAAGGCCATCAACGTCCATCATGGCCCTATCACGGATCCTATGAGGCATCATCAGTATCGACCAGACCAGATGGAGAGGTCTTCATGGCTCCTCCAAGGCCACCACCGACTCGGATTATCGTAGATGCGTTTGGGCGTGAGTATATTGAACCATCACGACCAACGGTAATCCGGCACTCAGTCGCCCCTCCCGCTCGATCCGGTGAACCCGAGATCATTTACGAACGAGCCGCGCCTCGAGCATTGCCCAAACAGACGGGCATGGAGACATACGAAGAAGGGGGGGCGGTCTATAGACGACCTTCGCCGACGTATATACCCAGGCGAGTCGTCACACAACCGGAGTACATCTCGCAGGATTACAGGGACCATCGACCACGTGAATATCCAGCACGGCCGATGGCACATCTAGGGGAACCTGTGGAGTTGATGGCACCGCCAGGAAGGCGGCGTGTGGAGGAAGGCCCAAGAGACTACATAGCGAGGGCGGCCAGCGTGCGACCAGCAGAACCGGTGTGGTATGAGGTTGCCCGGGATTACGGACGGGTGCAGAGCGTACGCCCCGAGGGAGCCGTACGTCAATATGCAACCAGTGTTCACCCGGAGAGCCGCCGTGAGGCTGCGCAGCCTTATGCACGAGAATATGGTACCTTGCCGGTGGAGCAAGGTGCAGTAAGACGCGAGTACAGCGCGCGGCCGCCCTTGGAGCGATACTACAACCAGCCGATGAGAGGTGGGGAGGACGTTGCCTTTATTGAACAACCCAGGGGGGCAGCACAAGAAATCGTGTATGCAGATGATGGGAGGAGGGAAGTTTACCGTTGAGGTTTGAGGCACAGGCGTACGGATGGACACAAGGGAATAGACAGCAAGGCAAGGATAGAGTGGGCAGAATGAGGATAATCACTAATGACACAAACTCGAGTTCACCTCGTGGGAACCTGCACGTGCAAACAACGCGAGTTGACGTTTACTTTGCGGCCTCACGCCTTACACCGACCGTGTAGATGTGTATCCAGAAAGCTTGACCGAACCAACAAGGCACCGTAAATGAGGAGACAAAGTCTCGGATATTAGCCCCTAACACGAGAGGATGAGAGAAGTCGATGAGGTCATTCCTGGCGGATAGAGGGGAATGCCAGTTCGGAGAGTGCAGGGCAGGGGTTCAGGTAGTAGAAGACCAGGCCAGGTTCTTGAGGAACGCAACGTTTGTTAGACTTGATTGCTTCTCCCCTGGAATGGTTTTCATGGATGCCAGGCCGGCTCCTTTGATTGAGTCTGCGCAAGCCGTAATCAGGAGCCGGCAGAAGTGCCGTTTCACAACGAGACAATGGCCAGTGAGAACTCCCTCAGTCGTCAGAGGAGGACAGCATCTGCCGGGGGTCGGATGATATCCAAGGGGTGGTATCTATCGCATCTCCCCCATTCACCAAGCAACAGGTATACGGTGTAATGTCCGCACAGGCATCAGCATTGTCTAGCATTGTTTATTCATGCTGTCGTGGCAGCTTCTCAGCACGCTCAGAGTTCACGGACTGCCATGAGAGACTCTGAGACCCAACGCTGGACCAGTCGGATCGCCTCGAATCAACTGGGCTACCCAGTGGTACCAAACTGGAGGGGCTACAGGTACAAATGTGGACATTTTAAGACATGGTCACATCCGATGAATCTGACTGCCGCGTTGCCTGCATCTCCACTATAGCTTCGCTTTTATAGCTACACGGCAAAAGACAGGTGTTTGAGTTATCAAGGGGTTCAAAGAACATTCATCAGTTGCAATCTCTACTCGATACACCCGGATAGGCTCCGGGCTTAGGCATGCCCAGCCTCGCGTCGTTGGACCATACGCACGCATATCGTTTGTGTGATGTGACCCACGAGTCCCCCAGGGATATGTATGTGCCTACGAGTGGCGTGGCTCGTGATCGGTTCTCTCAGCTGCAGGCAAGCAGGCAAGGCAAAGCAGAGTAAACCAGAGCAAAAAGCCACTGGAATTCGAGGCGGCAACTGAAGCAATCAACGGGATGCAAGGACGCGCAGGCGCGCACGTCCGACAGTCTAGGCCCCGTCCCGCCACAGACAAACCCAAGAATGCCGGCTCCCTTGACCAGTTCGCGATGCTGGAAGCCGACTCCCTTGTTCAAGTACATACCCGTCCATGATGATCGCAGTGCCGGTCGAGCAAGGTGCCTTGCACGTTGACATGTTGAACGGCGAGTTGCTAGTGGACAAGCTGATACCAGGCTCGTCGAGAGAAGAGCTGGGCCTGCATGGGCCAACCTCAAATCAACTCGCTCCCTCACCCTTGGACAAGTCACAGGCAAGTCGCAGACAAGTCACACAGACGAGGGCCTGGTCGTGTGGGGACGCCGTGTGATCGAAGCTTTAGCCAAGACACGCTACCGAGCGAGATACCGCTGACGAGAGATGGCAATTCTTGGGCAAGCATGTATCCCGGCATCTCTGGAGTTGCAGCTTGATGAATCCCCTTTTTTACCCTCTCTCTCTTTCCTGCTTATGCTCGGTAACATGGTTGTGCAGAAACAATCTCTTTAGATGCTGCAAGGCCTGACGATAAACCTGTTGGTGTGGACGAATGTCAGCGGAGACGACCCCATTCCCGTGCAGCTAGGTGGTCCTCCATCTAAGCTGAGTTGGTGTTAGCATCCAAGACAACGGTACGTGATCCCAGCTAGCGGCTTAGTGGATGACCTAGGTATTTCGTACCTTGGGTCTTGACTGAGCTCGTCAAGAAGCCTCCCTCCAAAGCTGCGCTTGCTGGGCCATTGCCGAAGTCCTCCAGCTGTCCACTAGGCTCTCTGGAACGCAGTCGGTTTGAATCCCGTCCCCGGGGATCCTGTCTCCCGTGTCCCGTTTGGAGAGCCGCCGCCAGTGCAACGACAGAGGCTGCAGGAGGTGCCTCCTAGCCTGGGCTGATGGTGCCCCCCACCGCCCAGAACGCAAAGCGCGCCCATGCCATGCCATGCCATGCCCTAGGGGGGGCCGCTCGCTGCCGTTCGAAGGTCACCGAAGGCCGCTGCTGTTCACCTTGTCGTCATTGGGGTTGGTCGTCATGGTTGGTGACTTGTCTGTTGCGAGCGAGAGTGCCCTAGCCCCGGGTAAGAAGAGTAGAGTTCTCACGCTGGCGGTACGTGATTGGATGTACTTGGGGGTTTCAACTGAAGCGACCAGATTCCAAGATCTGTGCGATCAGAACCTCTTTTGCTTGCTTGCCCTTGGAAATGGTGGTGGTGGTGGCTGCTCACAGTGGCTGTCGTTTATCCATGCCCTTGCAAAATCCACCATTTCCAAGTCACCACCACTCAGACTTCTCAGTGCACTCGGACAGGCGTGCTCGTGCCCTCGTACGCACAACCACTGGGCCCAACTTGCATACGGGAGTGCGCGCCCCCCCTGGGCTCTGCATGCTGTACTCATGCCTCTCTCTCTCGCGCTGACGGACTGCGCATCTCATCCCACTCCCGCTCCACTCTCTGGCTGTCTCTTGTCTCGGGCTGGTCGACGGATGAGCTGAGCTCGCTGTGTCGGGCGGCCTTACAGGGCACTCACAGGCGGCGCATGTACCGGGGGGGCTGTCTTTTATGGAACTCTCCCCCAGGTAAATCGCAGCCACTGGGTACCTAGGGGCTGTGCCTACCTCCCCTAGCTGTATCTCCATGCCTCTACTCTGCCACTCACAGCTTCTGAATTGCCTTGGCCTCTCCACCTTGGCCTGTCTTGTCCTCGACAGACGGGAGCACGTCCGGCTGACTTGAGGTTCCTCGCTTTTTACTGCCAGTACAGTAGGTACGTAGTACATCTCCGCTCCATCCTTCCCTCCACCTCTCCTACCTTACCTGACCTTCGTAACCCTCCCTCTCCTTCCTTCTTCTCCCTCTCCCTCGTCAGACTTGGAAAGAGCTCACAAACACCACCACCATCTTTCTTTCTTCCCCCCTTCCCC
>JAANQP010000613.1:0-14409 GCA_011320165.1 Fusarium protoensiforme | reverse complement strand
CTTGGTGATGGGGAGCTGGGGCCTTGGTCCGATATCTCAATTGTGATGGTGGCCCGTCCCCTTCCCCCCTCCAAGCAGCTTTCTCTCCCGGACTGGCGGGTTGACATATCGGAAGACAAGGGTCAGAGGCCAGGGCTAGGGGCAGCCCTACTTCGCAAGAGGCCAGGATCAACACGATCGGGAGCCAGATTCACTCCAAGCTAGCGTCTTCCTCCCGAGCTGGAGGCCAGGGCAGGGGGGTTGAGTTGTTTGCTCTTCTTCTCTCTCTCAGACACTTGCCATCCAATACATAATAACTCGTCATCTCCGCTTCCCTGTGCTTTTTTGTTGGCGGAGACAACACATTCCTTTCAAAACCACATTCATTAACTTGTTCCCATTCCCCTCCTCGATTTCCAACACCGTCTCCCGCTGTTCCCACGTTTTTACTCTCTCCACATCAAACACAGCAGCAGGAGCAGCAGCAACAATGGCCGAGTCAGGCACCCACAAGGCCGAGGCGCGGCTGGATGCCCTGGGCATCTTCTGGATCGTCTTTGCCCTCGCCTGGACGTTTATACTGGCGGGCGGAATGTACTTTCTCTGGCGCCGCCGCGATATGCCTCTGCTCAGGATCCGAGGCCTCCCTCTGTCGTTTGCTGCCATCATCCTCCTGCACCTCTACTGGGGCGCCGTCCAGACGGGCTACGTCTACTTCCCGCTCTGGACCCCCGAGGGCGAGTTCTGGATCATGAGCACCTACTTCCCCTTTGGTGTCGCCCTCTTCCACGCCTCCAACAGCCGCTTCCTCCATGTCGCCAAGCAGCAAAAGGAGCTGTTTGCCATGGACGAAAAGTCTCCTTCCAAGACCAACCGATCTCGTCCCGGTTCTCTCATTGCTCGATTCAAGTCTCTTGATTATAACAAAAAGATCTACATCACCATCGGCGCGGGCATGGCCCTTCAGGTACAACCCACACATACTATCCCGTCAACGATCAACAACAACTGACTCTTCTCAGCTCGTCCTCACCGTCACCATGTTTCTTATCTCCCGGAAATTCCACCCTTCGTTCGGTATCCCCGGCACCGAGCTCCATCCCGGCTCGGAAGAGTACCGCAAGTCTCAGATGGGCAAGGGCTGGGAATGGTAGGCCTCAATATCCCGCCGAGATTGAACCCGGCTAACATGTCGACAGGTGGCCCTCGGTCTTTTGGCAGTTCTTCTGGGCATGGATCGTCGCCCCTTACATCCTCTGGCAGGCTCGTGGTGTCAACGATACGCAGGGATGGAGGACACAAACCATTGCTTGCTGCCTCGCCAGGTCAGTATCTCCCTTGCCATGACATCTTTCGACTCCACACTGACCGAGACACAGTCTTCATGCTACTCCTATGTGGCTCATCGCCTTGTATGTTCCTGCCATGGCTCCCGTTAACCAGTACTGGATCCCTCCTCAGTGGTAAGCAACCTCTTCTCCCTACCTACACTTGTGTTCGAGAACATGCAAAGCTCACTGCGCCTAGGCTTGCCATCTCTATCATGATGATCGAGATCTTTACCGTCTTTCTCCCCTGCGTCGAGGTCATCCGACACCAGACTCTGCGACAAGAGACCCTTGACTCCATCGCTCAATGGCAGCTCAACAAGAAGGCTGCTAGCAAGGGTGCCAGGTCTGTCGCTACCGGATCGACAACAGTCGCCGTGTCTGCCTTTACATCTTGGTCCAAGGACGGCTCTGTCAAGAGCAGCGGCTCCGGCGAGAGTATCCTGACTATGGAGGCCCTCGAGTATGTCCTCGAGCGTAACCCCGAGCCTCTCCAGCAGTTCTCGGCCCTCCGCGACTTTTCCGGTGAAAACATTGCCTTCCTGAGAGCCGTCGCCGAGTGGAAGGCGTCATTACCCCCGGCTGTCCGTGACCCCGAGAAGATCAAGGACGCCTCAGTACAGGAGCTCGTCCGCGAACGATTCAACAGCGCCCTCCGCATCTACACCAACTTTGTCAGCTCCCGCGACGCCGAGTTCCAGGTCAACCTATCCTCGCAAGACCTGAGGAAGCTCGAAGCCGTCTTTGAGAGCTCAGCACGCATTCTCTACGGCGACAAGCGCAACATCGACCCAGCAACGCCTTTTGACTCGTTCGCCATGACAACAAAGGTCAAGTCCTCATCAGCATCTTCACACGGCTCCGAGACGGGCATCATGACCGAGTCCATCAACAACGACGTCGAGAACATCGGCGACAAGGCCCTCTTCTGGGGCGACATCCCTGAGGGCTTTGACGCGGGCGTATTCGACGACGCCGAGGGAAGCATCAAGTATCTGGTTCTCACCAACACCTGGCCAAAGTTTGTCAAGGATCGACGATGCTCGATCGACTCTAACGATACCCTCGAGGCCGGTAACGGAATCCCCACGGCCCGTTAATTTAAGGACCTGGGGTTATTTTTACGAGTATGGGAGTTTACGGTGAATGTCCTTTTTGGCGGGGTTTCTTCTGGGAGGGATTTTGATGCTTCAATTTTTATTATTAATGAAAACGCGACTGAATACCAGTCTTTCTTCCTCTTGACTGCATGAATCTCTCTGTCTCAATGTGACGTGACGTGATGTTCCAACTTGACATGATCTACTGCTACCCCTTGGCACGGCGGCCCGTTGCCGAAACTACCAAAGCCACAAACGGCTTTTACGGAGCACTTGTTCCTCTTTCAACATCGCTCCTCGATGAACCTGATGATCTAGACTCTCCTGTGGCTGACTGAAGGTTTTTGCAAAATCGTGGCGCTGGGCAAAGAAAGAGGCATCCCTGCTCCCCGGGTCTCACTTTGTCGAGGCTCAAATGAAAGGCCGTGCAGAACAAAGCAAAAGCTCGTGATGCAAACCCTCGCAAAGCAATCAAGCGGCCTGAGCGAAATTGTCCGTGTTGGGAGAGGCCTGCATGGCTGCAAGGGGGGTCCCCTGGGTTCGCATTTCTCTTTGCATTCTTAACGCTGACCTGATGCTCTTCTACCCACTGTTTTACTGCAGCTTCATCTCCACTGAGACCAGGTCATCGGAGCTGAAAAGACGGATACTCAAGCTAAACAAGCATCTGGCGATCCACATGGTCAAGGGCATCGAGGCTCTCCCGATCTCTGATAAGTGACTGTGTGTGTCACAACAGCCTCCCTCCCCACTGCACTGCGTGAAGCCATCTTCCCACGCGATACTGGAACTAGCTCAACGGCCCTTCCGACGTCAAAGGGCCTGGACCTGTTCTACGAGGGAGGAGAAAACAACCCAGTGGCTTGATTCTTCAGCTATGCCACCCAGCACGTGGAAGCCCAAACGAGAGACCTGCATCATGGCGTTGCAACGCCGTCTCTCGGCGGACAATGTTGATCATGCTTATCACAGTTTCACGATCCCGACAAGAGCGAAAAAGAAAACTACTGCAAGTCTAAACAATGCGCTCACACGCTTCATGACGTGTCCTGCTCGTCATTAACCACCATCTCTTTGACACCTCCCGACAGACTGGTCCACTGGATGCATCAAGCTCTGACCTTGTCGGCAAAGGGCTCGACCGTTGCCATGCCTCTCTGTAAGCGATGGGGCCAACCACCAACGAAAAAAATATCCCCTCCACCACATCGCTAGGTCGTGTGATGTGGCTGTCGACATCCTGATTCCCTGCATTGTCAACAGGCGGCTCACTTGCCCGAGGCCGCGGCGTCACAAGCCCTTCTTTAATTATCCAATCTGAAAGTGTAGGGCCGAGGAATCCCGCTCTCGAGATGGATGTAACTGTGTGGCTTGACGGGGGGTGCTCCCGGCGTAGCATCGCTAGCGGCTAGTTTCCGTGGCCAGCCGCTGGGAGCTAGCAAAGGCGAGATCCAAGCGCAGTTGAGGCGCAGAGTCTTGCTGATCAAGATGTTGTTCCGGGTGGACAAATCATGACTGCTGGTCTTGGTCATCATTTTGCAAATAGATAGTAGTAGTATGAGCAGCGCAACAGGAAAACCCATCTTTATGCTATGGTAGGGGTAGTGAGTGGTAGGGTGTTCAGCTGAGGAACATGGTCTGGCGCTCACAGGCTTGGCTCATCACTTGAGGGTGGATTAGAAACGGGCCATGTTGGAGTTTATTGGCCTAAATAAAGAATACTGTATTACGAGTCGGCCAGATCCATTGCAATGCTGTAATAACGTGCCAGAGAAATCACGCTCGCAAATTCGAGATGCAAAGGTTTTCTGTGGAACAGTCATAATATCTAATATTTGACATCTTTGCATGCCACTGATCCCCGAGTAGCTCAGTTGGAAGAGCGTTCGGCTGTAACTGCCTTACCTCGAAACCGAAAGGTCACCTGTTCGAACCAGGTCTCGGGGACTCGAATATAATTTTTGCCTTTGTTTTATATTCTTTGTTTTATCTTCTATTCGCTCTATTACCATACTTATTATATCTTATACTTTTGCTTTTTGCTTTTTGATAAAATTATTAATTTTATCCCTCCCCTGAGATCCATCTGATATGTCGACACTGGTGCCGAAGCCACCTACTCAACATAACAATATGGAGCTTCCGACATGGACTCGTGGCCAAGACTTCTCTGATAGCAAATATGATAACAAGCCGGTTGATGAGAACCGGTTGACATAAGAAATGGGTCGGTTTCTAATCATTCGGGATTCTTCTTATTGGCGCGTTTATTACAGGCTTTGATATCTGGATACCATCATGTCTACAAATCCCAAAGTATCTAGAACACATACTTGTACCCCAGACCCCGATCGTCCTCCATACCATTGCTCTCCAGGCCCTCAGCCAACATGCGCTCCTTCTGGCGCATGCGATACTTCAAGAGCGCATACAAAAGTCCGATGCATAGCAGAGCAATGACCTCTCCACCGAGGGAAATGGCATTTCCCATGACATATCGCGGGGCGTCGCTGATGGGATAGATCTGGGAAGCGGCCAGTCCAGACGCGTTTCCAATAGAGATGAGCATCGAGATTGCCACAGATCGCTTGTAGTCAGGTTGGATGTTGTTGGACACCCATCTGCAGAAATGTCAGCACCAAGAGCATGTTTGTTGTAGAGAGAACATGACGTACGTGACAAGCACAGTGTTGAAAGAGTAGACACCGGCGCCCACAAGGAACATGGCAAAGAAGCCCACCCCCTTGTGGCCAGTTCCGACGGCAATAGCGTATCCCGTGATGACCAAAATAGGAGAATGGATGAGGCAGATTGCTCGGCGGTTAAGTTTGTCAGAGACAAAGGTCGTGATACCTACGAAGATAGAGGCGAGGACGTAGACGGGGATGCTGAGGTAATTCGCCTGGAGGGAAGTGTAGCTATCATCTCGTCAGCATGAGGGCAGGGCGGATGGGAGACAGGCACTGACTCGAGGCCCTTGAGTAGAGTTGGAAGGAAAGTACCGAAGCCAAAGAGGGCGATGGATGAACAGAATAGGGCGCAAGATGAGAGATAGACCATGGGATCAGTGAGTGCCATGGTGACCTGCTTCCATGAGAACTTCTCAGTCTCCTTGAAGGGATGGTTCCGCTCCTTGATGACCAGCATGGTCGACTTTTCTTCGGGCTTGAGGAACCACGCCGTCTCCGGGGAAGTAGGAAGGCTGACCCAGCATGCGACACCGACGAGTAGTGAGATGGCGCCCTCGATGATGAAGAGCCACCTCCAAGCCGACAACCCATGGCGCGCGCCCATGGACTGAATTCCGTAGGCAATCAAACCACCGAGAGCCCCGGACAAGGCGATGGAGATGTACAGAACGGCGACACGCTTGCCTTGATTCGCCGGCGGGTAGATCTGGGAGATGGTGAAGGTGAGGGCTGGGAAGAGGCCGGCTTCGAAGAAACCGAGGAGCACGCGGCAGGCAATGACCTGGCCGTAGTTGTGGACGAAACCGGTGCCGATGGTGATGGCGCTCCAGCTGACGATGGCGATGGCGAGGACGCGGCCTGGGCCGAATCTCTTGACGGCGACGACCCAGGGCGTTTCGAATATGACATATGAGATGTAAAAGTACATGGAGACGTCGTTGAACTGGGTGCCGTGCATTCCAGTGTCATCCTCGAAGCCAAAGACGCGGGCGTTTCCTGATGACCCGGGAGTTAGTTGATCAGTACATCAGACGGGCCGCTCGGCGATAGTTACCAATGTTTGTTCGATCAAGGTAGGCGAAAAGGACAAGAATGGCCATCTGAGGCATGACAAACCTGTCAAACTTGGAGAGAACGCGCTGCTCCTGGGCGCGGTTCAGCTCCATCGTCTCGCCATTGCCATCTTCTCGGGGGAACTGGAGCTCCAACTCCTTCTCTGAGGTTGCCATTTCGAAGAACAGCGCAATGTCTATCCTTGTCGGAGTCTGTGATGAAGAGGTAGGTTTTGAATTTGTTTAGCGGAAGTCGATCGCCTCTTTAAGCATTGTGGGAATAACGATAACTACTCCCTGCGACCCACCATTCCTAGGCTGATCAGCCGACGGCGGAGCTTCCCCATGATTCAGTGCAACCTGGGGATTAACTAGGTCGGGATATTGGCGGGGGCCCTCTGATAACACAGCCATCATCCGTTGGCTGGTTTAATTTGCGTATCAGAGTGGTCCATTTCTGCTGTAATTAACTACAATTTACGGCCGATAAAAAGATAGAGACAGTTGACGATATAATCTTGTCGATTTGTTGGCCGACGGGAGATGATGATGATGATGAATCAATTGATCAATCTCAGGCTCATCCACCTCGAACCGACCAGCGAGTCCGTCGCCGGGGAATGGGAACCTGGAAACTTTGACGTAATAGCTTGCAACCCCGCAAGATTTACCTTGCTCTTCCCCAGGAAATAACTAATTATCATGCATCTCCAATGGCCGCTTCACTTGACCGGTGACCCGGCTACCGAGACCTTGGGTGGGCTTCCGAAACGCGGGCAGTCTCCGCCGACGGCGGAGTGAGGGGGAAGCGGGTCCAGAAGGCCGCTATCGCCCGTCGGCCGTCGGGGGTCAGCAATCTGGGTTACGGCCGGCGGTGGAGACGGCGTCCATCGGCAGCGGTTGGATGCCGACTGGTTCTATTTAGACATGCTATCTGCTGGATCAAGTACTAGGATTATCACTCCTACCGTTTGACTCCTTACCATCCCAAGTCTACTATTCCAAAGTCTGCTTAGAACTTAACAAGGGTCATCACACACATCTTCACTATGGGTTCACTCAGTAATCTACCTCCCTTCAAGGTCAGCGAGGCCCGTCTGGCCCAGTCACTGCACGAGAGCTGCCAATATGGCGCTGCACACAGATGGGGAAAGTGAGTTTTGCCCTCTCCTGCACTCACCTGGTGCTGACCTAGGCCAGGGCCTCTACTGAGACTGGCATGGCTCGACTGAGCCTTGACGACTCCGACAAGCAAGTCAGGGACTGGTTCATGACCTACGCAAAGTCTCTTGGCTGCAAGACTTTTTACGACCAGATGGGCAACCTATTTGCAATTCGACCTGGCAAGAACAACGACGCTCCGCCCATCATGATGGGTTCTCACTTGGATACTCAACCTACCGGTGGCCGTTACGACGGAATCTTGGGCGTAGTTTCTGGCCTCGAGGTCCTCCGAACTCTGAATGACAACGGATGGGAGACTGAGGGACCTGTCGGCGTGGTCAACTGGACAAAGTATGCATCTCACTCGTCCCCATCCAAGTCGACTTACTAATGATCTTCACAGTGAGGAGGGTGCTCGATTCCCCAAGATGGCTGTCTCATCGGGTGTCTGGGCCGACGTGATTCCCCTCCAGACCGCATGGGACCTGAAGGAGGTCCTGAGCTTGGCCACCGATGGCAACCCCAAGTCGATGAAGGAGGAGCTTGACAGGATAGGATATACAGGCGAGCACGCGGCGTCGTATCGCTCGAATCCATTCGCGGCGCACTTTGAGCTTCACATCGAGCAAGGGCCCATCCTAGAAGACGAAGGTCTCAAGATCGGAGTTGTCCATGGTAAGTCCATCTACAGACATTGTTGGTAAACAGCCAGCCACTGACAAGCGCGAAACAGGCGTGCAGGCTTTCAAGTGGTTCAACATCACCGTCAAGGGCAGGGACAGCCACGCCGGCACAACCCCCCTATATGCCCGCAAGGACCCTGTCCTCTGCGCGTCCAAGATGCTCGTCGCCGCCAACGCCATAGCCAAGCGCTCCAACGGCCTTGCAACCACCGGAATCTTCACCACCGACCCCGGCACCGTCAACACAATGTCCCACACCGTCACCTTCACCCTCGACGTGCGTCATGTCGAGGACCACACACTAGCCCAGATGGTCAAGGAGTGCGAGGCCGAGTTCCTCCGCATATCGCGCGACGACAGCGAGAAGGGCTGCGAGGTCGAGTGGGAGCTGCTGGTCGACAGCCCTGCCGTCCAGTTCAGCAAGGAGTGCATTTCTGTCGTTGAGGAGAGCGCTGCTGATGTGTGCTCGACGCTGCCCCAGCTTCCTTCAGGGGAGAAACTGTACAAGCCCATGATCAGCGGAGCTGGCCACGACAGCTGTTACACGAGCGTGCGATGTCCTACGAGCATGATCTTCACGCCTACTCGCTCAGGCATCAGCCACAACCCCACGGAATACTGCTCTGCAGAAGACTGGTAAGTTTCGTCGGTGAGCCTTGGCATGAACTTGTGCTAACTTTGATGTAGTGCTCTTGGCGCGAGTGTCCTTCTTGGCGCCGTCTTGAGATATGATCAGGTGCGGGCGAGACGAGGAGACTTTAATTAGACTTGTGTGTGTATTGTACAAAAAGATTGTTTGTGTCAAAAGATATGAGATTGCCTTGCTATATTGTGTTTGTATCTAAGCTGCAGATGCTTGATGCATAGAAATGTGATAACGAACCATCATTAGAAACCGTTGATGTATGAATTCGTTTGTAGTGTACACCTTGCCTTTGGGAAGCGAAAGATAGATCCCAATAGTCCACAGACATGGGTTCGTCTCTAGAAAGGGCCTCGTTAGTGTTCACATCATGACACATCAACGAGAGTCGACCAAACACTTGAGCCGAGCTGGAAACCACTTAATCAGTAATTGGTCTATATGCCTTGAGACAATTCAACGTATCTCGAGGTCGAGGTTTGCATAGCCACAGGCTGCCTACGCATCAAGTAAACCACCCTACAGAAGAAGCAGAGACTTGGGAGGATTGCGTGTCCGCCTGTAATTTTTCTAGGTTTTATAATGGCTAAAGATAACCATGGATGAAATTTCTGACATGGAGATTCTCGTTATACTGGCTGATATCAATGACGGCTGGCATTAATACCGGCTGGGATTTGGTAGCGTTGCCATCCAAAGCCGAGTCTTGCCGAGATGCAGCCAAGTTAGAACGTCATGTGACCATGATCACGTCACGTGCATAGACTGAGCAAGCCAGATTGATCCTCCGAGTCTGAGATATCAACAGACTAAAAGGAAGCTTAATTCTGAAGAAAAGGATCAACGCCTACATAAGTGATGGACCAATATGACACTCAGCTCAATACAACGCCTCCGTCACAACCCAACGCTCGTGCGGTCGCCGGCTCGCGGCGATACCGCTCCAAGTCGCAACGGCCATGCGACCTGTGCCGCGCTCGCAAGGTGCTCTGCAACATCCCGGAGCCCGGGCAACCATGCCAGCTCTGCGAGCGGACATCGCGGCTGTGTACCTTTGTAGGCAATCCGGGAAAGAAGCAACGCGAGAGAGCTTCTCGAGCCCAGAGCGGGGGCACGCCTCCGGTGGCTCCTCCGGTGGCTCTCCCGGCAACGGAGTCTGTGGCTTTTACCGACACTATCCAAGCTTCAGAGCAGCCGGTTGAGGATGACAGTAGACACCAGGAAATGCTGGGAATAACGGGTACTAAAAGATGCTTCACCTGGCTGCTCTCCACTAACTTGGGCTTAGGTGGACATGTCCAAGCTGGTGACCAAGTCGCAGGCGAGGACCTGCCTCGTCTCGACACAATCATCTCGGATGCCATATGGTCAGGCCAAGGAGGAATGGACTGGGACCTCTCGATGAACCACA
The DNA here is from genome assembly GCA_011320165.1 of Fusarium protoensiforme. Taxonomy (NCBI): domain Eukaryota; kingdom Fungi; phylum Ascomycota; class Sordariomycetes; order Hypocreales; family Nectriaceae; genus Fusarium; species Fusarium protoensiforme. The sequence goes on along the minus strand of JAANQP010000613.1, from coordinate 4,359 downwards.
CAGCGCTACCAAGTATCGAAAATGGAGACGGGGCTTTTCAATTTCTTGGAGACGGCGAGTTGCCAGATCTCGGACCTCTTGAGGGTGACAGCCCCTTGGACGATCTGCAAAACATGAACCGAATGTCAACGGAAACGTCAGCGAGTCCCGGTGTACCTTTGCAAACCCTCTCTCTTGACCAAAGGCCCGATAACTTCACCCAGCTCATCGGGTATTCGAATGAGTCGGATCCTTTCTGTCTCGAGCACTTCCCGTACAATGACCGGGAAGAAGTCGATTTCTTCCGAGTCACCTACCGCAGGTTCTCAGCTCGGAAGAGCGAAGTACCCGGATACCCTCCGCTCCACTTCCTACAGAGCCAGACCGAGACGGCCATCGAAGCGCGCAGAGTCATTGACGAGTGCATGTCGACGAATGATGATCGGGAGAATCTCGAGAAACTCGTCGACAAAACTGCAGGCGTTGCCCTGGTGAAACTGTATGTCGTTCATTCATCCTCTCCACTTTGATGATGATGCTCACACAGCCTAGATACTTTCGGTTCATCTTTGAGTCTCTACCCATCCTTTCCCGATCACTGGTACTGCAAGACATACAAGCCTTTGTAGCAGAGGCACCTACCGGACTTCTTGCAGGCATATACGCACTGGCTTCACCCTTCACAGCCTGGGACGAGAAGCTGTGTCTTAGTAGCGCCTACTCAAAACCAAACATCGATGCTCTCTGGAAGATCTCGTACACTTGCCTTCAAAGAGAGCTACACTTTCCCAGGCTATCGACCATTCAAATCTTCATCCTACTCATCAACCACATGCCCTTCGACACAGCTGTGGTGGAGAGCCCGTTCTTCTGGTCGCTTGCAGCGTCCATGCTTGCCATGGCGCAGTCGCTGGGCTTGAATGTTGACCCGACAGGATGGAACCTGCCGCCGTGGGAGATTCGACTGCGTAGACGGCTATGGTGGACTGTTGTCGTTGAGCATACTTGGCGATCCATCACTCATGGCAGGTCATCGATGCTACATGACGACGATTGGGACGTTTCGCCTCCGACTCGTGACGATTTTGTCATTGATACTAATATTGGCCCTCTGCACGATACTGGCCATCAAGATCCCGACTACTTCATACACATGTGCTCGTTGACAGGTATTTCAATGAACGTGTGTCGACGATTTTTGTGAGTACTTTTACCAACACCGTAGATACTGGGTGGATCAAGATGATTGACTACCTACAGCTCTCTACGTGCCGTGTCTCGGCCACAGGCACTGGACACTCTGATCGAACAGGCCCGTGACCCCCGCCAGAAACTACTTGACTGGCTGGAGAATCTCCCCGAGTCTCTTCGCATTCAGCACGCGGCAGATGACGACGCGGCGGCAGACGACTCGGTCAAGAGCCACGCCTCACTCTACGTCGCCTACTACACAACACACATCCTAGTTCTCCGCGCTCTCCTGCGCCCCATCATCAACAGCAGCATGCACCTAGACCACCTCCAACCGTCTGTAGGGACCGTGCTGCAAGCTTCTCGCGGTCTTGTGCAGACCGTCATCAAGTTCATCCGCAGCCTCGACGCAAGCCGCCAGTCGGCGTTTTGGCCATCGTACACGAGACACTGCCTATCGTATCCTGGACTCTTCTGCTACATGCTGTGTTCGCAGCAGAGGGAGCCACACATGGCATCGTTCGACCAGAATCTCCTTGCTACGTGGCGAAGGACTTTGCGAATGAGGGTGCAGTCGTGGCCGTTGTTGCGGTTTGCGACTGTCAAGGTGGATGCTCTCTACTGGAAGAAGCTCCATTAAAGAGACATATATCCTAATCTCCCCAAATATGGTACACTTGAGACTCTTGCCGACGGAACCAAAACTCCAACCACCCTTTCATCGGGAAACATTCCCATTGTACTCCTTGAAAGCGATGAGTGTGCTCAGCGGCCTGTGTCACCTCCACCTCGCTGACTTGAAGTCGATAACCTCGCTTTGGAGGGCTAAACTGCAAATTGGCAATGCAAATGTACGTTGGAGTCGTGCAGGTTCTAGAACTGTCAATTCCAACTCGGCATTGCCCAAGGGCTCGTTGGCTCCCATTGCAGTATGTCAAAAGAATACCCCGGCAGAATCCCGTTTCTGGATCACGGAAGATCTCGACTCTAACGACACCCGAGAGGGGTGCCGAGGAGAAGAATGGCCTTCTAAAGGGGGGTAGGGAGGAAACGGGGACATTAGGCGTAAACTCGACTTGGTCCTTGCTGTTGGATGTCACGCCAAGAAATGATATCGGGGAGAACTCAGGGACATCGTATACCAAGGCAAGGCCATAGGCTGTGGCTCTGGAAAGGACCGTCGTTTCTCCTCTCTGATATGAACCAATGGTAACGTCACCACAGAGCAAGGTTCGTAGCTGCCACTGTTAGAAAACCGACGTCAAGACAAAACAAAGAGAATCCTACCAGATAGCATGCGCCTTGACGCGGAGTACCAGTATTGGACCACTCATTCTGAATCCCAAAGGCCTCCACACGGTCTCTGGCGGGTAAGGGAACATACACCCACACCACATTGTGCTGTCTCTCCTGAGAGAGTTTCCTAAAGGTAGACTCGGCGGTCGGTTCCAAAGATGAATGCGCATGAATCGCCCAGGTTTCAGAACCGAGGAAGAAGGTGACGCCTGTGCAGTCTCGAGGATCGATGGTCCTCAGTTGACGAAACCAAGACTGTTTTGATAGTTGGGTCGAGCTGTAGAGAACACAGTCGACTGGTGTTTGCGGGCATGGCTTGTCCCAAATATGGAGTAGATTGACTCCTGGAAGGGGAACAAGGCGACAAAGTCCGAACTGGTCATGTTAGAATAGAAAGGAGAGACACATTTCAAGTGAGACAAACCTTGAAACCAACCTTGATGTTCCTCAGAGCGTGCTCGGTCTCGACGATGTAGGCAAAATAATCAGAGCGAGAGTTTGAGGGTGAGGGAGCCTCAAGCAGTCTCTCGATGCTACTGATTCCAGACGAATCCATCTTGACGCGGATAACTGCATTGGGAGTAGAAGAGTGTGAGCCACGAGTAACAATCGGTGAGAAGCCCCGTTCCCATGAATCAACCTCAGTGATATCATACGAGGTGAGTGCTTGCTTGTCCGCATTCCAGGCCGTAGATGCGCGGTCGACGAGTTCCAGCACGGAAGCATAGCGCCAGAAAACAGCGGAATATGAAAGACGCTGGATCATTTCGGCGATTTCAAGAGGGAGAGAACGAAGTCTCGGCATGTCGCACAGGTCGGCGGCGAGATGCATCGCCTTCTCGATATCCAGACGAGGACGGAGCCCCAGAGATGGAGCGGCATGCCAGGGCTCTCTCCACGTAGCAAAGCAGGCCAGCATCCCGAGCTTGTCTATAGCCGTACACCTTTGCATAAAGACGTTGAAGCACTCGGTATGGAGTGTCGCCACGTCGGGAGCTTCCTTGCAGGCATGACAAAAGGGCTGACGGCACAGGCGCAGACTATGGAAAGTCTGACCAAGAGGGCAATGCAACGGGAGCCTGAAGAGACCGTAGACCCTCGGCTGACCTGTGCCAGGACATTCAACTATATGGCGGTGAGTAAAAATGCTTATCCCGGTAGTGGTGAGATGCACACGTACGGCAGAGAAACGGCTCCCCGACCAAGAGGTAGAAGCCACAGGCATCGCAGTGCGTGCGGACGGACAAATGGACTTCGTCCCGTTGGCCCTTTCGAGAGGACGGGCTTATCACCAACGCCATGGGAGCAACATTCGCATCATTATATTTCGGGGTAGATGAAGGTGAAATGAGTCGGTCTGCCGAGGACGAGGGTACGAATATGTAACGTGAGGGCCGAGAGTCGCGTGATGGTCAGGATTGTTTACATAACCCGGGGCTTGGCTACCAGTACGTAGAAAACCCGAGCATACAGGGACTTGATGTTTTTTCTCCAAATCATGAAAAGAAATTGTGACACCCAACCCTTAAAGAGAGTGCTGTCTTTGGTATGGATAGTGGTCTGGCCAAGTTGTAGACCCTGAGCGAATGGAGGCTGGACAGATACTCTTCAAGGCCTTGTAATGAATATCTACCCAGACTGATGAGAAGCTCGGAGCACTATAGGAAGAATGGACATTGGTATTCGACTGTTTTGGGCTGTTTAACTGATACGCTGAAATGGGAGATGGTCCGCCCGTTGGTGTTGCTTACAGCAACCTTCTTGTAACCCCTGTTCCTTGGTTAGAACCTCAAAACATGTTGTAAGTTGAGTGTACATACTTTCATGATCCATCTTATTCACCACCGCCGCCACCTCCACCCCCATCTCCTCCTCCTCCATCTCCTCCTCCTC
>JAANQP010000612.1:0-21388 GCA_011320165.1 Fusarium protoensiforme | reverse complement strand
CAATCACTCTCTGGACTGGACTCAGACACAACTTTGTGGCGCCAAGCAAGGAAAGACGGGAGAAGAGGGAGGGGGTCAGGGGTGGGGTGGGGTGGCTCGGCGTCACAGGCGTATGCGCAGCAAAGGAAACGTGGTTTCGCTCAACCAAGGCGAAATGTGACAATGCAACGATGCCAGATTTGTGATCAGAACACACCTCCTGTCGACAATGGCCCCCAATGCCTGAAAGACTCTGGCTGCACCCACTCCATTCAGCGGCCCTTCAGCCCCCCTTTCCCCTTGCGCCAGGTTCCCAGGGCTGGACTGGCTCGTTCCTTCCCTCTCCCCCCGGCGACTGCCTGCAGGCTGCTGGAGGAAGGGTCTGGTCTGCTGCAGTTCACGGACTGGGCTGAGCTGGGGGAGGAAGGAAGCAGCAACGTTCAATCCCACCTCATGCTCACCACGTATCTGCCTCCACGCTTAGCTGAGCGCGTCGCCTTGGAGCAGGATTTTGTGATATCTGCCGCTTCAACAACAGTCCTGACCTGAAATTGGGGTGGCTATGGAAGCATTGAAAGAAGAGCAGCCCAATTGCCTTGTCTCGCTACGTCCACTCCCTCCATCTCAGCAGTCATGTGTGGTTGTGCGACCGAGACACCAGCGTCCAAGCGGTCATCAGGGACCTGCCATTAGCCACGGGAGGGGTGCGCCTGCCTGGTGACCATTCCCAAAATATCCCACCCTTTCGACTGGGGTGTGGCTGCCTTCTTCCATCTTACCTGTCTTGGTGTGTCGTCTGTGGGCAATGCAATCCATCCGTCGCGCGACGGACGGGAGACACTTACACCCCTCTTTCTCCTCCCCGTCTTTCAGCTCGCTCTCAATTGCAAGCCATTGCTCGCCGCTCTTGGGTCCTTCGGTTTCGCTCTGAGGCATTGTCCAATCTCCAGCCCGGCCTCTGCACCAGGCAGTTGGAATTTTGAATTTGCCTTTTTCCGTGCATGCGCGCACAACCAGGAACTGAGCTTGCTTCGTACACCAAGCACAAAGAACCCCATGTGCTAATAGTGTGAGTGGAGCGAATGACGAAGCGAGAACGGACGGACAAGAACACAGTTAATAACAGTCACAGGCAGAGCAACTTGAAGCGAGACGAGAGAGCGAGGGCAAGGAGCCCGAACCCAGCACCAAGAATGCCAACTACCCAGCACCATGCCATAGACGGCCGGCGAGGCGAGGCGTAACGGGGACAGAGACAAGGCCCCCCAGGTTCCACGGGTAAATATCCCCACGGCGCATCCCATCTCATCCCACGGCTCATGATTGTCCAATGGCTCCATCTTCAAGGGCCTGCTGCCATCCATGCCAGGGCAATTGATGCGCATTAGTGGCCGCTGGAGCACCAACTGCATCTTCACCTTGCCTTGCTCGTAACAACTTACAGCTTAGGCGATGAGGCCGGCGGCCAGTCGTCGAGCCAAGCAACCAAGGAGTTGGCGACGCTGGCGGTCCAATTCGACGCGCAGGCAGTTCGTGCGCCATCCAGGCCTTGGTATGCGACATGTAGGTACACATCCCATCTGGCCCGCCGAGCCATTCATCTCATCGACCGAGGCGCTCGTGGCTTGGTCAGGACGGGCAGCGTCCACGAGGCCCGGCGCCAAATCTCCCCAACCCAGCTAGTCCCAAGACAAGTGTCATGGCCCATCTCGCTGTTCCTACAGAAGCCCCCGGAGAGACGTCGTAGATCTGGGCTTGTCGGCGGCAGATGCGCGTCCCTACATTAAACACATGTCCATCGCGTCGTCGATCGTCCTCCCCATCTCGACTTGTTCTGATGAGGCTTGCAACCTTGGGGATCACACGAGAGTCCCGCGACACCATTATCCGTTATCTAGACTACGCTTCCCACACTCACTCGCTCGTTCCATCGCTCGGCTCTTGCTTCTCGCTCCGTCTTCCTTGTCGTCACCACCGCCGATGCCTGCTCTGGTCATATTCATCCTGTTACCCCTCCTTTCTCACGGTCAAGAACGAATCATGGTTGCTCCAGGAAAGAGGACCTAAAATAGGGGGGCGTGTGCCATCTGCGTGTGACGGTTCATGTCTTGAATCAGCCCCTCCTCTTTCACGTCTTCTCGCTGCCCAACGCCCAATTGATCAAGAACGCTGGGCGCCAACTATGGGCTCTGGCTGGCTGACAGTTACGGTCTCTGGCTTCCGGCAGACTGTCACCTCACCGTTTGTCTCACTTGCGGTCTGGGTTCAGCAGCGTTTCCCCTCCGACTTTGCCTCACCTCTGCTGCACCAGCCTCAATTATTCACCACTCCTGCACAATGGCTCCCTTCCTGACGAGCCAAGTGGCCTCTGTAAAATTGACCTACAGCTATTGAGCATTGATGCCTGCAGGTTGTGCCTTGATTGAACCTTCAGGGCGGCACACAGACATGCCGGGTTGCCTCAACTCTAGTCGCCCTCCTCGGTGTAAGAGGACTCATTGACGGTTCCTTTACGGTCAGCCTGTGGCTTCAGTGCGCTGCCACGCTGCATCTCGTCAATCGGTCCCGCTTCCGGATTTCTAGACCCTTTGTTTGGGGTCCTTGAGAGTTGCTTCTTGGGGAAACCCAGGGAGCCCCCACCGCGGCCGACGCGACGCCGCTGTGGCTCACCCGATGGCTGGTGCTCATTTACACGGATCCAATATCGGATGTTTGCTCGTTGACCCAACAAACGTGGGATCTTGTCGCGCGCAGAGAAGACCGAATTGGCCGCAGGCGACGACGGGCGCAAAACATGGGCACTTGGTAATTGTCAATTGATAACGTCCAACACAAGCGCTTCTATCCAAGTGATAGGCAACGAGGTGACAGGGCGAGGCGAATTCAATTGGAAGTCTGTCGCGCCAGGCTGTGACCCCCGTGGCAAGTTCCTTGTTCCATGTCCCGTCGCGTCGTCGTCAATCATCCATGGGCTTAATAGGGGCCCGCGTGACAGTTGGTCTGAGCCATGGAGCTTCTGGAGTGATAAAGCGCAGCCTGGTTCTCGGTGACCTCCAATGGAATTTGGGGAGCGTCTCCGAGTGGCCAAGAGTTGGGATACTGCACTTGCAATCTGACGGGCGGCCTCACAAAGTGTTTGGGTACCCAGACTGGAGCACTTTGGAGACACCGCCACCGGGTTGCTGGCCCTCAGGCCAGGATTCCAAATTCCAATGCCTCGTCGCTCAGTCACCGACTGCCCTGTTGTATGCGTATACACTTCGTGCAGCATACCCAACCTCTGGGCTCTCTCGCATCCCCCCACACCGACGAGATGTGAGTCACAGGATATGGAGAAGCAGGCTGGGTCTGCCTCAGAAGCAGCACTAAAGAGGCCGAAACAAGGCCTGGCGCCAATTCATGTCTGGCCTAGCGTGCTGGGTGTGCATGGGGGCGCACTCTTGCATGGGACAGGGGGGCGTGGGATGGGATAAGTGATGGGCATGGCATGGGCGGTGGGCTATCGATAAGGAGAGACTCCCGTCCCGTACTGGGGCTCTGGGGCTTCTGGAAGTCTTGCTGATTGGTGACCAGGGCGCCTGAGGATCGAGTTGTTGTTGATGGGGGATGGGATGATGGCATTTCCATGCCCGTCGAGAGCCAACGTCATCATCTCTCGATGACACGAGACCGGCCTCTGCTTGTTGGACTCTGTGAGTTGCATTAGGTGCTGTGGCCCATGTGTATGTGGGCTCATGATGTGTGGAGAGGTCGGTCGGTCAGTGTCGACACGAGCACAGGGCAGACAGAGGACGGTACTGTGCTGCGCTGTGCTGTGCTGGACTGAATGTGACGACGCGCCATCCAATGTCAGCATGCGACAGCTTCGCATTGGACCTCGTCGCATTCAGGCTCTCTGGCGCATTACGAATTACGCACTGCACAGTGGCAATTTCAACTAGTTTTCGGTTTTTCCACGAGGAATTAACCATGTCCATTCGGATTTGACGGAGTTTGGTTGATTATTTACGCCTGTCGACTTGAATGAGCCGGACACGGTCGGACATCAAGAATCCAATATCCGGCCAAGCCGAGTGCAATTGTCAGCAACAACGATAGATTGGATTGGCAAAGGAGCGGTAGGCAATTAGGCGCTACGGATACAAGGGCGGACAAATGCTCTGTGCTCTGCCACCTCTACAGTACCTACTCCGTACTCCAAGTATGATTACATCAGCAGCAACAAGAGGAGGAGATGCGAGCCGACCAGCCAGCCGAGAAGCAATTCGATGCAGCCAACATAGACTAGGTAGACGTGCATCCAAGACGCTTCAGAAACTTGATTAAGGATTTAGACCAGCCAGTCGCATTCTGCACGCCTCTTCTGCCTTGGATGCTCGACTAGAAATTAGTATGAATTCCGTTCCGATTCGGAACAAACATCGGTCGGCAATGGGCTGTTTCTCATCGGAGTTTTTGGTGCGGGCAGACAGGACTGAGTCCAGGACTTGGTTGTTCTCCCCACCATCCCCTTCCCATATCGGATCATGAATCAGCCCTCTGGTAGGTGAGCAATAGAGGGAGCGCATGACAAGGCGTCCAGTCTAGTGTTGGGACGTGCTTATCAGTTGGGCGACAGCAGGATATGATTGATTCACATGTGTAGGCAGGGACGAATGCAAGACAGACACACCAGCCAGGACCAAGGATGGACAAGGACAAAGGGACTGCCTCACGCTAGGGACAAGCAAGACAAAGAGGATGGCGTCTACCCTCCATGACTGCTGGTCAAGGCTGGGGGACAAGGGCTACCGCGCTTCCAATCCCTTGCTTGTGAAACGGCCCGCTCGGCGCGCGTACCCTCCCATCCATCCATTCCGTTTCCCGAACCGGCTGGCATTGACACGAGAGAGGGCGGCTCTGGACGGTGAGAGGACAATCAGAGGAGAGGCTCAAGGCAGTGTGCGTCTGTGTCGGGCTCACGAGGAAGGTCCCGTGAAGCACTCTGCTCGTCCCCCCTTTTGCGCTGCTACGCCCAGTCACTTGACCGCTCTGAGACACTGGCGAACAAGTTTGTTGCTGTTGTGTGTGAGAGAGAGTTTGAGATGTGCGGCTTGACGGTGGTGAGTCTGAGCACATCAGCAGCGCAGCAGGACGCAACAGGACAGGGCAAGCAAGGACCAGCGCAGCGCAGGATCAGGACGGAAGAGGGCACCCGAGACTCGCGGGTGTCAGCAAGTCATCAGCATTGTCTCAGCACTCAGCAGCATCGAGCCAACGCCTGTCTTGCTTGTCTTGCTTGTCTTGATGGGAGCCAGCCGCGCCCGATCAACGAGGCGCATTCAATTCTCCCTCGGAACGGTCAGTGGTCATTCCAAGCACGCCTTGCATTGACATGGAGAAAAACCAAGGTTACGGTGCGAGTCGTGCAGGCGCAGACAGCCCAGAGAAAGATGCGGCGCGATCTAGAACGCGCGCGGGCGTGTGTGTGTTCGTTCCTCCTGGGTTGGAAGACGTCATGATGGACTTTGTCTGTGTCACCCGGGGCCTGTCGCCCAGCTTTTAGTGGATGAACCCTAGTGTTGGCGTCGTCCCCTTTGTTGGTTCGCTAGGTCCGCTCCGTCTTGGAGGCTACTCTGAAGAGTCAGTGAGTGAGAACCCCGCGATAGCTGACCCGAGGTGCTCCGTAGGTTGTCTGCAATTGACTCACCCGAGATGGATTGAGGTGATTGACCTTGTGAGGATCGCCATCTCTCTTGTTTGATGGTTTACATTGAAGAGTCACGAGGTCATTCAAGCTTCATTTAGAGCTGTGGGAACCGATATTAGTTTTGTAAGTCTTGTTATCGCTTATCACCCCTCGTTTCTTTTTTCTCGTTAGCCGGCCTCGGCTTTCGGGTTCATCTCCCCCACCGGATCCCAAGCCTGGGATCCATGATCCTTTTTTCTTTTGTTTCTTTTTCTCTTCGGCACTTGTTGTCCACGGGGAACCGTCCATCGATCCACCGTCTCCTGTTGAGGTCCCACCCACCGTCTCGCCTCCCTCACGTCGGGCCTCCGTTTCCCTTCTCGGCGCGCCGTCCGTTCGGGAGGGCCTCGGCCAGTCTAGACGGAGGTGGATGAAAAGTGCCCGCCCTCTTTTTTTTGTTTCCCGGCGGCTAGATTCGGGCCGCGTGCACGGGTAATTCTGACAAAATTCAATTCGGGAGTTGAAGGTGAAGGTGTGATTCAGCTTGAATGTTGGATGACTTTTCTTACATTGTGCTTGTTGCTGTCGTGGGATCAGGTCAATGCCAACTGACAATGCCAGACCAGACCAATTGACAGTGAGAGTGGGCGTGATAGCTTCACTCCCCCTCCCAATTGTTTCAGCAGCAGCAGCAAGCAAACAACAACAACAGCAACAACAACAATCCCCATCTCCACTGTAAAACTCCAAAACGGAGACAGACCCACCACTCTCTCGTTGAGAACCAACTCGACCCCTCTCTCTCCATGTGAAAATCGAACTCCGGCGGGGGTTTCTCGTTGACGGTAAAGAACAACGGCAACTTGCATTTTTCAGTCAACTTTATCCAATGAGCTAACCGCGTTACACTTCTCTGGGTGTGCCCCCTTTTTACCCACCCCTTTTGACTCGGGGAGGAGTAAAATTAATGGGCTGAAAAGGACAAGAGACGGTGAGGAGGCAGAACAGGGCGGTCAAGGAAGAAGAAACGGAGGAATAATACCGAAAATGCATGGATTTTCAAAGAAAAATGACAATTCCACCCGAAGCATGTCATGCCATGCCATGCTGCTGCAACTGACGTAGCCGTACCTCACATTAGGGCTTGGCACCTGTTGGTTCCTGGGCGTGTCAGTATCTGCTTGGGCCGTTTTTTGTAGGTGCCTTGAACTAAAAATGGAGAGACAGAGAGTTTCTCTTCTCTCAAAACACCCCTGGTTCTGGGTCTCTTGTTGATGCGCTGTCAAGTACGACATTCTCTCTCTCTCTCTCTCTCTCTCTCTCTCTCTCTCTTATGCCGTGGAGCCACATAATGTACATGTTTATTGCATGAGGATGCAATCTCGCTGCATGAGACTTGGGGGGGTCCCGGGCGTTTTGTGTCGAAAGGTTTGAGACTCGAGTAAACTCTCCTCTGTTTCAGATCCTTAATGGTTTGATTTCTTGTATTCTCTTGTTGTTGAATAATATCGTCGTGTCTACATTGTTTTTTGTCCCATCTGCCATGTCATCATCACATTGTTGGTGGCCTCAAGCCTCGCCCATTTTTATGCGCTCTCGATGGGATGGGATGGGATGGGATGGGCTGAAAGTGATCCTTACAGCCACCCCCTGAAAGATGCCTCGTTTGTGCAACATGACCTATCTGCTTGCCTCGATGAATTGGCTTTTTTTCTTGTTTCTTGCGACTAGCGGTGGAGAGACAGCCCGTGCCTGATTTCTTGATGCTTCAAGCCTCCTCTGGCCTGCCATTTACCTTTTGGGGGGGAATGCTGCGACGAGCTTGTCCATTTAGTACCACCCAGCCTGATGACTTGCTGCCCCAAGGTTGATCCCATCAGATCTCGTTTTGCTCACGGTAGCGCGTAGTCAGAGCTGGGGTAGTTCCAGCCCGTGCTGTGCTGTGCTGCCTTGCGGTCAAAGTCAAGGAAACCATTGGCTCATGGTGATGGCTTTCTGGGTGCCTAGACACAGACGCTATATCCAGGCTCCCGGATGTTGCCAGATCCAGGGACGGCGATGGGCGTATCATGGTTCGCCAGCATTCTTTTCCCCTTGGAAGGTGGCGTGGCCTGGTGTCTTTTGCCTCTCCACTATGTAGCGGCGATTACCATTGTTGGTTAATGTCGCGGCGCAGAGCTTCGTAGTTTCGCGCCTCTTTCGATGGGACTACAAGGGAGATGATGCGTATTCTGCTCTCGTGGCACAGGCAATCGAGCGACCTGGCGGGATTAGGCTGTTCTGTCCTTGATTGAGGCTGGCGCGCATTGCTACTTTCGATTGGCGGCTTCATCGCGTCGTGGGAGTTGCATCATTTGAAGCCGTGTCCAACGCGTCGCTCTTGGACTACCCACCATTTCGTTCTTCCTCGTTCCTATCATGAGGACCATTGATGATGAAGTCCTCTTTACGTCCCAATTGAGTACGACTAGATTGCCCAGGAAGTGTAGGTATCCTTGCGAAGTCTATTGTTGACCATCTAGGAAGGCACCCAGCTTGGGAGGGAACATACATGCATCACCAAAGTATATGAAGGGCATTGCCATGTTAGCGTTATCATTCGTTCCTCTTGTCATAATTCACATCGGTACTGCATTTATTTGCCTCCATGGACGTCCCAAATGATAGTCGTGGCGATGATGTGCCGCGCTTCTCATTGTGTTCAGAACTACAGCGTCATCAGATGTACATTAACTCGCCAGAGAGCCGTGACTCCACGAGACTGAGAATTGAAAAATCATTTTGAAGACACTTGGAGATTTAGAAGAGTGCTGTTATACGAAAGCTAGGATATATCTCTCTTGTATAATTGTCAGTCGTTGATGTTACGTGAGCATGTACGTAGTATAGTAGTGCCTTTGACTCCGACTTTCTACAACTATGATTGCCTAATATGAGAATCTAGGTTACATTTCGTACAAGTGAAAGGCCTCCACTAAAACCTGGTCTTGGGAAATCTTGGATCGGAATTGATCACCAGGTCAATTTTGAGTCTGGGGTTTGCTATGTTGAGATTCCAGCCTACTCAACTACCTAGGCTACCCTGTTGGAGATTGAAGCAAATGTTACGGCACTGAAAGAATATCTATCACCTTGGGGGACTACAGCCTAAATGAATCTCGGGTTTTATTTACACACAGTTGTGTATATACAAGCTACAGCTAATATGTTCGTCTCTAGCCTGAACCATCTCATCCAGTCTTGACTTAGGCGGATCGCACGAAGCGAGACTTGGACTTCCATCCCCAAGCAGAAACATCACGCTTGCTCATGACAGCAACACTCTCAGCATAGTCGCTGGTGCCGTTCTCAGGATCAGCGTCCTTGGCCTCGCAGGTAGGGCCGTCCTTGAAGCCTCCGAGAGCACCGCTGACCTCGAAGAACTTGCGCTTGTCCTGGGTGGTGGCGACCATGTTCTGGGCCGCCTCCTCAGTCCAGCCGTTGATGAAGTCGCCGTGGGAGCACCAGGCGTTGCCGCAGGCCAGCTTGAAGGGAGCCTCGCCGCTCCAGCCGTTGGGGAGGACCTTGCGCAGGTCGTAGCGGATGCTGAAGCGCAGCTGGGGCATCGACTTGCTGCCCTCGGGGCACCAGTTGCTGGTTCCGTAGGACCGGGACTTGTACGCCGTCTCGAGGGTCTCCTCGTTGACGCACTGGGGGAAGTAGAGGAGCTGCTGCAGGTGAGTGCCGCAGGTGGACGTGGGGAAGCCGTTCTCGCCGATGGGGACACCCTCGCCCTCACACATCCACTCGACCTTGGCGTCGGCAGGCACGTCGGCCTGAGTCTGGGCGTTGGCCTCGCCAGCAACCATCCTCAAGTTCTGAGGCATGGCGACCTCGGCAGGGGTCTCGCCGAGGTTGTAGTAGGCGCTGAAGCGCATGACGGGGATGGGCTCGAAGGAGCTTCCATCGGCGGTGTAGAGAGGCGTAGGGATCCAGTAGACGGAGAGATCGTTGGGGTTCTCGGCGTTGGTGCAGCCCTTCTGGAGCTCGGCGCTGGTCTTTGTGTCGACGGTGACGGCGTCGGAGCCGAAGAACGAGTGCAGGTGAGACTTGCTGTACTCGCCGGGGAAGACGATGGGGTCGATGTTCTTGAGCATGAAGGGGGAGGCGATGTTGACTTGGGTGTAGGCCTGGGCGGCTCCAACAAGGAGGCCGGCGGCGAAGAGAATGGAGGAAGACATGTTTGAGTCTAGGTTTTGAAGAATACAATGGGATATATAAAAAGATAATACAGTTGAAATTTAAGTGACAGTCAATGCCAATGAACGAAAGTGTAACTAAAGGGAAAAAGAACGAATGTTGTTGTTGTCTAAGAGAAACGTCAAGATTGACAGCGAGATGTCCATGTTTTAATACCTAGTTATCAATCCAAATGCCAAGATAACTGCTGTACGCGTACAGAGTAAATATTGAATCAAAGAACCCTTTTCCCTAGAATTCATTTCCGTTTGTTTCGCGCGAAGGCGCTTGGCAGAGGTAAACCACCGTTGCGGGAGCTCTCCAAGTGGGAACAGGTTGAGATGCCATTTGCGGAAGAATTGAACACAAGACACAGCCTGGACGGATCTGTAACAAGGAGTAGATCCAGGTGGTTTCTCATTGGTCAATGGCTTGGCCGCCTGGAAACATTGGAAACGTTAGACTCTGATTCTCCCTAAGCGAGTCCGGGTTTCGAGATCCATCTGACCAACACGTTCCGGAGATGCTACGTCTTGGCGAGTATAAATAGGCATCTCAACGACGACGTTCCGTCCAGCGTTATCAGTCATCAGTACGGATGTATTACTCTCATTGACTGTGTAGTCCCACTCCTTCTATGGAATGTATTCCGCGGAAATCAATAGAGAACAGTCGTTTCTTTCGTCGTTCTCTGTGGTCATGGAATTGGAACCTCCCTTTGGGCAGGCTCGGCGACGGGCACCGATGACCCGGTCTCCTCTTCTAGGCTCGGAGGGTCGAAGCAGCCTCGCGACCCTTGTCATGATCGTTTACCACAATTTCATGGTCAGTCTCATCCGATGAGAGGGACATGAAGCAGATAGATGTATGTATGTACCCCAAGTGACGCGCTCCAGGGAGACGGCGAAATCTCCGGCAAGGCTGGGTGATGGACTTAAGCTTGGCGATTGAGCTTGCCATGGGCGCAAAGTCCTGGATTCTGGGCAAATGCTTGGCCTTGGGTGCCGAGTTGCCGTTCCGGGGTTGACATGAGGTATTGGACTTAGCCCTCTTGAGGTCTTTACCCTTCACCCCGGTCGACAAAGTAGCTGAATTGTTGCTGTCACCGCCAGCGTATATCTTAGCCTCGGCATTCACCCTCACGTAAAATCGTAGACCATCAGGCTCTCGCGGCCGTCCCGCGCCTCCTTAAGCACGATGACCATCTCGTCGTCGAAGCCAACCCAGTTCCTGCGGTCCTCCCACTCAGCTAGGACTCGCGGAGGCGTCCGCGGCGGAGGGGGGCTGTCCGCGTCATCGGCTGGCTGCCTAGTCGTAGGTCGTACCTCGATGCTGCTGCCTCCAACCCGCCCCTCGAGCTCCCACACGCGGATCTCGTCGCCTCGCGTGCTGATACTCACTGCCTTTCCCCGCGGCGTGATCTCAGCGTCCGAGATGCCCGACGTGTGGCCCCAGAGGCGGATTGGCGGGGACAGGGAGAGGGACCTCGCCGTCGAGGTGCAGAGGTGTAGGACTAGCGTGTTGTCGGGGAGGGTGGCGAGGAGATACGGGTGGCTGTAGCAGAGCGTCGTGAGCTCCGAGGGCGTCGGGGACGTTGTGATTGGGAGTGTCGAGGCGAGGCGCGAGGTGAGCTCGTCGACGCCTGAGGCTGATGGGTTGATGAGGAGGTCCTGCACGCCAATGCACCAGCCGTCACGTACCGAGAAGGTGTATGCGATGGACGCGCTCACGGAGGACGACATGCGACGGATGGAGAGTGCTATAGGGAGGTGCGTAGTGTGCGACCTAAGTGATGTGAGGAGGTAGGGAGGCGGGAGGAGCCCCTGTGTCACCTTCGGGTCTTGAGGTTTTGTCTGTTCGTGGGATGAGGCGCTCGTCGGGTTCGATCTGCTCGTCGAGTCGTCGCCATCTAGATCGTCTTCCCCACTTGTTTCTTCGTCGGCAGCCGGCCGATTGAACGTATAAAGCGATATCAAGCCTGCGCTCGTCGCTGTGAGCACGTATGGGTGCCCACATGCCACCGCGACAAGCTCTCCGTTGCAGCTCTTCTCGTGCCGATATCGTCTCGCCAACTCTTTGCGCTTAGGATCCAGCCTCCATATCCCGAAGCCACCATCTGCGAACCCGACCACAATGTCTACCAGGTTGCCCGGGCCACACTCGTCCACCGCCAATGATGCCGGCGCACTCTCGCTGCAGTCGTCGTTTTCGTAGAGGTCTATTTGCGCAATCGGTCGCCGTGTTCGCAAGTCCCATGCGCGCAGTCCAGATTCCGAATCGGCCGTTATCGCGATGCCCTCAACCACCTTGACCAGTGTTCTCTTCTGTCCGCCGTTGTCCCCTGAAGCATCGCGTACGCTGACTTCCTCTACTGCGCACTTGCCTCTAGCCCAGTTGTGCCGCAGTTTGTACTGTCTCTTCCAGTCCACGCCCTCGGTTGAGTTGCTGAGCACATCGTCTTGCCCGACGTCCACTACTCTTCCCTTCCTCCCATCCGCCCACACGGCCCGTCGCGCAGAGTACTGTAGCCTTGTTCCTCCAGCTGCACCGCCTCGAAATCCAGGAATCCGTAATGCCCGAGGGAGGACGAAGCGCTCGTAGTAGTGCTCCCGCCAAAGATGCGGATCGGAACAAAGGCGATGGAGACGAAGGGAGGTTGGGGAGACGGAGAGAAGCTCGGAGGAGGACAGGAAGGAGAGGATTCGGAGGAGTAGCTCGGACGATATGTTGGTCAATATATCGCGAGGGGGCGGGTCGTAGGCTATGGGCGCAAGACGAATTCGTTTCGAGGGTTGAGCTATATCGTCGCTGAGCGGGGAGCTTCCCTCGGCGGGCGAGAGCTTTCGCTTTGGAGGCATATCGAACAGGTCGTTTGGCGCTGTGCAGGGCGAGCCTGCGGGCAGCTAAGAGGGGCCGAGTGGTGAAATTGAAAGGTCGAGCTGGAACGTGTTGTTGGAGATGTGAGGGTTCAAGGTTGGTGGAAAATGTCGGTGGCGATGGTTGGTTCGGTGGTTGACCGGAGACTACCCTGTACTCGGCGATCTGATGGGAAGAGCTATTTATAAGTAAGGGATGAGACCAAAGCAGGCAGACATTGCTTCATAAATGATATGTATCAATTTTAAGCTATGGTCATGTCCAATTTACTCTAATCAACATATATTCTTCCCCTCCTTCTCTCCATCGTCTTGACTGAGGGTATTTCCATGATACGCATACCGATGTTGAATCCCAAGATATCTCCGTGTAAATGACCCAAACTCCATCCCAAATGCCGTCAGTTTTTCTTTTTACAGTCCAACAGCTGCAAAGATTTCATCGTACACTCTGCCAATCCAGCCTTCTGTAAGGCCTCCCTTTGCCACAACTCCCAGGCCTCCGACCGCCCATAGGGCAGCAAAAGATGCCGCCACGCCGTGGAGAGCGAGCCATCTCCTTCTCTTCTGCGTTCTGACTTTCTTGTTCACCGTCATCGATCCGGGCCCCCATATTGTCTTTGTCGATGGCGCCAAGCTGAGCCACTTGGCCTGTCCCCAGATCATATGACTGCATCCAACGCCAAGGAGGCCGATGTAAGAGAACCAAGCAACGGCAGGGTGTCGAGCGAAACCGTGGGCGATGTAGGCTAGCCCAATGTTGGAGCTATCACCCTCGACGTGCAATGGCAAGAAGCGGTTGACAAAAACGTGGGCAGCGAAGAAGGTAGTGAAGACGTAGCCGGATATCGAAATGTTGCTCAACGCCGGCCATGGCGATGCAGATTTGGCGCTCTTCGGGTTCTCAAGCTCTGTCCTTGACCGATGGAGCGCATACATTCCCGGTGTAGCGGCACCGTACCGCTTCATGTTCTGCGACCTCCTCAATAGACGAAGAGCAATTCCGGAGCCCACGTGTGCTATCACAGGCAGGGCGACCAGGATGGGTTCGGTAAGCGAGGTCTGGTAGATCTCGCGAGTCATGAGGAGGTAGGTCTCGGAACCGGCGACAGATCGGGTGATGGCGGGGATGAGGGAGACGTTGGCGAGATGGAGCGAGGTGAATATACCCATTGCGTAGCTCGAGAACTTTTGAATCCGCATGACTGGTGTTGAGTTAGCAATGGGTTATCTTTATAGAGTACCAAGAGGGTAAATCAAAGAACTCACGATAGAAGATGGGACCAGGACCTGTAGCAGTACCGGAAGAAGTGCTGCTAGCTAGGTTTGCGCTTGAGCTCAAGCCTGGAGCACCAGTCGAAGGAGCCTTGATCGAAACTGCACTGCCCTCCATATCGTCTGAATCCACCAGCTCATATCCATCATCGCTTCCTCGGGGCGGTGGACCGAGATCTCGGCGGCTCTCATCGGCATCTACTGGCGGCGAGTCTACCGGCGAGGGATCAAGTTGTTGGAGAGGCAGGTAGCCCGCCTGCGAGTCTCGAGGATCAGGGGATTGGTCGGTGTCCATGGTGCAACCATACCCAGCCAAGGACGAGTGGGAGATTTTGCAAGACGGAGATCGAGAAGGACAACGGACTTTGGTGGGGAGGATGGGAAGAAATGATGACGGCGCGTGGGATGGGAAGACATTCATTCTAGTTGGGATTAGCGCCTCAACGCCCAGAGGAAACGGGGATGCTCCCTAAACTCTGGGGCAACTTGTTCTGGAAGGCCCCTGCCAGATGCCCCTGGGCAGTGACGTTGAGGCGGTCCCGGGCTGTCCCCGGGACCTTGGCACCTTCCGTGCGGTCAGCAACACCTGCCGATTGTCGATTGGTTAAGTGCAGCTGGACCATGGTTTAACCTAAAATGGATTAGCGAACAGCGTACTCGGACCTCATCTTAGATCTGGGATCCATCGCTTGAACTTCACTCATTAATACAAGCTTATTCACAACAAGAGCAGCTTCGCATAGTCCCCTGGTACACTCACGGAATACTACATCGTCTCGCAGCCTTCTAACATCTTTATCATGCCGCCCGTAAGTCATTATTTGTCTTCTAAAGACCCCTCGTTGACGCGTTCCAGCGACACTCAGCTCTCCCGCCAGCGCAAACCTCATCAGCGCGCGAGGCCCAAAAGTCCTTCTATTGCCAACTGTGCGCCAAGGGATACTCCCGCATGAATGATTACGAGGCGCATCTCAGCAGCTATGACCACAGCCACAAGCAGCGGCTTAAGGACATGAAGGCTATGGTGCGCGATCCGAACGCGGGTTCACGTGCGCGCAAGGCCGAGGCCAAGGCAGACGGCCTCATCAGCATCAAAATCCCCGGTCAAGACGGAGCCAGCCCCAGCGGCGGCGGTGGTGGTGGAGGAGGTTTTAAGAAGGGCGGATTCAAGAAGAGTGGCTTTAAGAGCGCCTTCACCAAGGTTGAGGGCAGTGCATCAGGACCAACAGTGGAGAAGCTGAAGCCAACCAACGTCCTTGAGCCTGCTCCGGTAAACCCGGGTCTTCAGAAGAAGCCGCCAGCGGAGAGCGATACCGAAGATGAGGGCTACGAAGTCTACGACCCCAGGTTCCCTACGGATTAAGTCTTTCTATTGGCCAACACTTGACCTAAATAGATACGGACTATCATCACGACCACCAGCGGGGTTGAGAGTTGAGAGCCTTCCATTTCGCTTGAACCTGCTCTTCATAATTGCCCGGGCCACTGAGGCCCGCCTATCTGGTTGATATCCTCTTCCAACAAACCAAGCAGGTTCCGGCTTCCCGACATCCAGTCCGCCATTTGCGCAACCTGCGAGCCCTCAGGAAACACTGCATTGGGGTCGTTCGCGGCATTCATGGCCTGCTGATCTCCTGTGGGCATGAAACCGAGCTGGCTCAGATACACCTCGAACTCATCTCCGATCGGTACCATTGCCTGGTCCTCTTGCTGCTGCGACTTGGCCTCGACATATAGCGCTGCTACATTGCTCATGACATGACAGAGTCGGAATAGCTTCGCCATAGTCTCGGACGAGTCGACAGCCTCCGCAATAGATGCGGTGAACTTGTTCAACAGGTCAAGATCTTCTGCTGATAGTGTCTCGATGACATAGCAAAAGAGGACAAAGAAGGGGGCAAACGGAGTCAACACCAAGTTCCTGCAAGGGTGGTCAGCCAGATCCAACAGGAAACAAGTCATAGTCAGTTAGAACATACCAATGAACATAAATGGTCTTGGCATGTGCGTCTTTTCGTACCATTTCCATGCACGCCAGGTGGGTGTGTACCGCCCGTCGTGCGCTGTCAACACATTCTTCGCAGAACCGACTGATAGAGCCATCTGGGGCGGGGATCGCTCGATATATGAGTGTCATGGTTGAAAGTAACTGTACCTCATCACCCTTGACGTGGACGTCGACAAGAGGTGACGCTCCTATCTTCTCTAGCGAGGCGATGGCCAGGTCTCGACTTTCAGTCGCTTCCGCCACCACTTGACGACACTGGGTTGCCAACAACCGGGCTCTTTCGATTATGACGGCCTGTGGCTGCGCCAAAGCTGCCGGACAGAATCTGTCTCATGGTCAGTCGCAGCTTCAGGTGCCGAGTCATGTGGTAGGAGTCACATACAGTTGCTCATATACCCGGCCCTGAAGTGTTGCGGCCTTGAGCCACATGGTGGCAATAGCCTTGGTCTCCAGGCTCAGTATGCCCTCAAAGTTGAAGGTGCGCGGAATGTCAATGTCCCAGTCCTGAATCACAGGGGCACGGCCTAGCCGTATAGCCAATGCCTTGTCTGTTGTGTAAATGTACCAGAACAAGATGCCCTTGACACTGGATCCTTCTGGGTCGCGGGCTGAGTGCTCCTTTCGGTGGAAACCAGCAGTTAGACACAGTTGGGCAGCAGCGCTATTGAGATGCCAGGCCACAGACGGCCTGCAGACATCAATGGCATATAGAGTCTGTCGCCTAGTTAGTATACCTGGGATACGTCCAACCCGCAACACGCCGACTTACGCCCAACAAGAGAGCCTGGACCGTCTCAATCTTGGCAGACATGAAGAGTGACACGTTTGCCAAGGAAGTCTCGAGGTTGACTCGACATGTGTGGAGGTACGAGAGGAACTCTCCCTTGACGACCTCATTATCGGTCAATGTGTGTTGCTCCAAGAACAGGTAATAGAGGCCAGCGTTGACAATGATGAAGGCGGAGTCGGAAAAGTCGTCGGTGGGAAAGTAGACCATGCGGCAAAGGTTGGAGAAGTCACTGATGCCCACAAAATAGCAGACAAAGGTGAAGAGACCTGGTGGAGATGCTGGGTTGGTGTGTCAGTAGAAGGGGTCATGCTAGGGGAGGTTGGCGGGAGTACCTCTGATGCGTTTGAGAAGAGAGACTACAACGTCCATTGGTGGCATCCGAAGGTGGACGAGGCCACCCTGTGGAATCGGCTGTTGGAGAGGGAAGCGAGGACCATGGCTGATGGACTGGCGGTTCTGAAGCTCCGCCAACTGCCTCAAGCTGGTGAGAGCCTCCCACATCTTGGGACTGACATCTTGCAACGAGGTCCGCTCAACAGCGTGTTCAAGGAACTCGCTGGCGAAGTTGGTCTGCTGGGCGATGACCGAGTCACCGCCGAATGCGGACTCATCGTCAGAGCTCTCGAAGCCCACGGTGGAGGCGGTAGCTGTACCGGGCTGTATAGAGGACTGCTGAGGAGTGGCAGGGAACTGGATGTTGCTTGCGGGGGTGGAAGCGGGACGCTGGGCTAGATCCCGGAGGATGGTCTCGATGCTGCCGAGGCGAGACTCGATCTGGTCGATCTTGCGCTCACTACAGGGCACCCAGGTAAGCAACTGGCCTTGTCTGGTTGGTCCTGATGCGGGTATGGGGTGACGCTTCGTGGGGTATAAAGCTATGGGGGGAGATATGGATGTGTGGATGATGTATGGGGGGGACCAACTATTGTGACGAGATCAGGACTCTTTGGCGAGCTTCTTTGGGTCTCTGGCCAACGCCGGTAGATGTACAAGACCGCTTGGCGATGCGGCAGTTGGAACAAGGCCAATCTTTATCGCAGCGGATCTATTACGTGCAATCTGTGTTATTCATCTGCTCATGTGATCTAAGTTGCTTCTACAACGAAGCAGCATATAGACTTGATATGTCTAGGTAATGCTCACCTTTCTCATACGGCATTGATCACACTGTTTACTCCATCGAGGATACAGTCAGCATTGTTTCATGGTAGTGACTGATTGTTGCCCACGAGTATCGTGGTGTGGCTGCACGTCTGCCATTTACACAAGCAAGGCCACTTGGGAACACTTGCATGTACATCAGCACAGGGAGCATGGGGAGCACCGTTGACATGACGCCCAGCAAGACTTTTGGCTAAAATCAATGACTTACCGCTCGTCGTGCAGTGTCATCGGGACCCGCGGGCCCGGCTGTCGAGCCAACCTTGTGCTGATCCATACGTCGATATGCACCAAACTCAGGCCGTTCAGGAAGGAGGGGGTTTCTCGATTTGTCACAACCCAAAAGATGGGTGGATTGGCTTTTAAAGATTTGGAGAGAAATGCCCGGCTTTTCTATGAATCATTCAACATAGAAAAGCAGGATCTATGAATGCTGACGACGCAGAAAGCTTTGAGGCTACTTTAATCGAAGGATGAATTCGAGGAGCTGTCGGGCGCCGCGGAGACCGAACCGGGAGTGTTGATGCTCCGGAGAGTATGAGTGTGGCTGAAAGCTCCGGCCCCGATCCATGTGGCGATCATTTTGGCTTGTGGCGCCTGGTGCTCTCTACCAGCGCTACGGTCAATTCAATTCAATCGGCGGAGAAGTAAAAAGAAGAAGACTCTAATTCATGGACTTGAATTAAACTGGGTAATCAATTCAAGTTCTCCAATTAGAGTACCGCCTTGCTTGCTTTTTACTTGAATTGAACGGGGGGAGAGATTTGAACGAAGCCAAGCTGGTTTCCTCAAATATCAAGCGCTAAGGGGCATACTAGATGAAGCCCACAATACGAAGGCCACAGAGATCAAAAATCTCTCAAGTCCAAGTCTGCAGACCGAGCGACTCTGCTGAAGGAGATTCAGGCAGAGCGCAGGGGTTGCGGCGAGGCGCTCTCGAAGATGCGTGGCAGCGTGGCCAATCTCAAGCGGAACGAAGAAGCGCTGGCAAACAAGAAGGATGCCGTGACGAAGGACCTTCTCAGGGCTCGCGACAGGCGAAGGCTCAGCAGCAGGCGAAGACCGAGCACTGGGCGACTGGAGGCAATAGGCGAAGACCAGAGGGGCAGACTGTTGTGGCTAGGCTGCACCTGGCGACGCAGGCGATGAGGTGGAAGCTCAGAAGAGGGCGTTAGATCAGCACATCCGGCTAGGCAGGGAGCAAGGCACCAATATTGAGAACCAATGTGGTCTGCTTGCGGACCGGTGCAGTGGGTTCATGGCCTGCTCGTGGCTGAGTGTCCTTTGGGACCCAATCGTTACCAGAGTGATGCCGAACCAGGAGATGATTGAGGCACAAGAGACGCACGGCTAGCACATCCTTCCATCGTGTTCTAGTGACCCTGTCCTTATAGTCAAGGCTATAGATGGCACCATGACGGCGCTGACTCTTCGCTTGGTCGCAATGGTATAAGCAAGGTCACAAGTGAACCTTCTCAGCTACCGGAGGGCACCCAGCTTACTCTTTGATGGTCAGCCAAAGTGTCTGAGTTCAATCGTGGACATGCTTGAAGGTTCTCTGCTATGAACTGAAGATCTACATCTTCGCGCCAAGTCGACTAATTACGCTATCAAAAGCCTCGATAATTGCCTGGTACATCTCGTCGGCTGATGATGCGTCGCTCTTTGTTCCCACGAACAGCGATCCGTCCTCTAAAGTCGGAAATATGATGTTGTGAAAAGCGCGGGCGAGAATCTTGATATCGTGGAACTCGGGGCCAAAGTCATGAAGCATTGACTCGAAATGCTCCTCTTTAATGTCGTCATGTTTGAGTGCTGCCAGCCGATCAGAGTCGGCCTCTTTGGTCCATTGCTTCATCACGCTCTCCTCTGGAAGCCCGTCGGATCGGCCAGTGATGGATATCCAGAGGAGAACATAGAGGAAGGACTCGAGGTCATGGCGGTATGTGTGTTGCTTGTATGTCAAGACCTCAATGGCCATGAACAGTGGTATCCCTACCGAGGATCTGCCGTCGGGAAGAATGTCCTCAAGTTTGGCGGCCATGTCGAGATCAATGAGCATGCCTTTTGGATCCCCTGGGTCACTCGCCGTTACAATCATGACGTTCCAGATAGACACATCTTGGTGGAGAATACCCTTGTTATAGAGGTCTCTATGACCCTTGATGGCGTCGCGAAGCGCCTCAAGAAGCTGTAATTTGTCATTGAACCTTTGAAGGGGTTGTCCGAGAGGAGCAACAACCAAGCAAGAGAGGGTCAGGTTCTGAAAAGGCCGAATGGTGTTCCTTCCTGTCCAAGTTTGACTCTTTGGCCGGGTTAAATCGAGGACACCTCTGACGTGGGGATTGGCCGTGGGGTTGCTGGCTGCGGCGGTGGCAGCAAACACTCGGGGCGTGTTGAATTCAAGACCTGCCCGAAGACGTTCAACGCTGCTCAGGTCATTCTGACTGAGGAGACGAACAGCACCCCAGACGTTGCGTTGGTTGACCAATTTCAGCATGGCTTCTTCCGGGAGCCAGTTGACGGGACCGTCGTCAACCAGCTGCCACTTGAACTTGACAGCGAAGTTCCACGGCCTCGAAGTTGACGCCAGCCTCGCGCGGTAAGCGGCGGTGCCACCGCCCACGATGTCTCGGATGGACGACAGCGGCTGATGCTCAACCTGCACACGTTCTGGCTTCCCGTCGACCTCCGCCGAGATGAGGTATCTCCCCGTCTTATCTCGTTCAAGCGACGGATTATTGCCAAGCTGAGCCGGATCCATCAGTGTATAGCCGACGACCATGGTCTTGAAAAGAGCGAGATCCTGGTGCATGTTGATTGGTTCCCCACCATATATTCCACCCCGATCGAAGACCCATGGCTCCGCCAAGTCTCCCCAGACATAGAGCCCGTGCAGGAACAGACGCGTGGGCTGAGCCTCGAATACCTCCTGCGCAAAGCCGCAAAGGTGGAGGAGGCCTTCCTTGTAAGAGGCTTCCTCCAATTCGCTTGTGTGTCCGATGACCTGGACGCGCGCCCACTCGATGTCATTGGAAAGCAGATAGAAACGGGGGTTGGTGGATCAAGTCGAGGGGCGGGCGTGCCAGGTGGAGAATGACTCGCGAGGGGGATCCAGGCAAGCAATCCATCATGTGCAGTGTTGGACGGTGAAAGATTGGGTGTGAGTTGACCGTGGGATATGGCAAGGGACGACCAGCTCGTGTTGTTAAAATATTTGGCAAAGAAACCTTGCACGCTGCCATGGATATGGCCGTTGACGTCGATAAGGACGCGATCGAGTAAGTCTATGATTGAAACTTTGGCTTATTTGAGTTAAGTATAGGTGGTGGTATTATAGCGGTTAAGAGTGATAACTATTAAAATTAAGGGCTAGTTATATAAATTATACATATATCTAATTCTCTTTTTTA
>JAANQP010000611.1:0-18293 GCA_011320165.1 Fusarium protoensiforme | reverse complement strand
GGGTCACGCCTTGAATTGGCGGGGGGTTGGCGGGGTGGGGATGATGCGGGCAAACAAGGGTGGAGAGCAGGGCAGAGGAAGGATGGGATGGGGACTAGGAAGAAAGACAGGGGTTGGAGACGTTGTGATGCTGCTTGCTTGTTGCTTGTCTGTACGAGGATTGCCGGGGAAGTGAAAGTGAAAGAGGGAGTGGCGGTGATGGTGGAGAGTAGCTTTTACATCATGAGGCGGTTATGATGAGGCCGGGCAGGGAGATTCTGAGACGACGTGACATGTTTGGCTTGATTTTTTTTGTCTCTCCCGCCATAAGCCATAGAGATCGCCAAGGTGCAGTGCCGTATGCGAGATTTGCAAGAGATTGATGAACATTCATGTGTATCCGTACATTCACTTGAACGGTGGGAGTGCATGACCAAGGAAACGGGGGGGGGCGTGTGACTTGTAGCAAGAAAGGGACGCCATCCAAACAGAGGAATAGCCATTAAACAAATGCAAGCCAAACCTGCTGGTGTTGAAAGGAAAGCAGAACAATGAACTAACTATACGTACCGCTACTATAATGTGGAAAATCCGAAACGGCTTCGCTGAGCAGGGCAAGGCTAGTGGAGCTCTGGCCTCTGCCGCTGACTGGCGGTGATGATCCTGGTCGATTTGGTTGCTCTCCCGCGTCCTCGAGAATTTATTCGAGGTTGATGCTACTCAGCTTAGATGAATCGTAAGCTCCACGTCGTTCAGGGCGCGTAACAACGGCGGCTGAGACGGAGGATTGGCCGGCGGGGAATCAGGGAAAGAAAGTATCGAAAGAAAAAAAAAAAACTAATATAATCTGGACGGTCCAGACAAGGAACTCAGGTGAGCGATTCGCGTGTCCAATTAAGCACGGTTCACTGAGGCTGCTGGGCTGAAGTCTGAGACCGGCGACGGCGAAGGACTGGGGTGTGAGACCTTGGGGTTTTTCTTCAAAAAAGAAAGGTCGGAGCAAAAGTCTAGATGAGGTAGACCATGGGACGACGAGGGGGGAGAAGGAGAATAAGGATACGAGACGGAAGCAGATGTAAGACGATGGGCGATCAGGGAAGAATCCGGTGGTTGACCTATCAGGGAGAGAGAGAGAGGTGTGCTCCCAGACAGGATTTTGCGGCGCTCAAACAAACAAGCCGATGATGTAGTAATGTTCCAGAAACTGGGTATGGGATTTGGAGAAGAAGGGAAAAAAAGAAAGCAGGAGAGGAGGCTAGATATTCATTCCATGTTCTCGCATCTGGCGGCGCATAATATCTTACCCTCTCTATCCGACTAAGCCGTGCGAGGCAATTCCATTCAACCAATGCAAACAAGCCCCAGTAAAAAGGTAAAAAAGCTTCTTCTCTACTGTACAAGACAAACGGCCAGAGTGTAGATTTACTCGTCGTTTTCGGTGACGCGGCACAAGGGTCGGGCCTCGATGACCCCACGAGGAGCCCCAAACCCGGAAAATGGGATTGGGGCTACGTAATTGGAGACCATCCCTCCATCTCCTCTGCCGCCGCAACCAAGGGGAAGAGAGAGAGAGAGAATGCCCTCTCAAACAGGGTTTTTTTGGGAAGCGTTCAACCACCAGCCGCCAAGGGGTCTTCCGGTTGGCGGCCGTGCCGGTCCCGAGACGAACAATACAAAAAGAGCATCTCCGTCCTTTCCCTTGGGGTGGAAGATCCGGATGAGCTGGAAGGGATTGGATGGATCCATCCATCTCCGGGGACGGCGAAGGAGGGGATGGGATGACGGAAGGTCGGCATACAGTACGCAGTACGCACGCACAGCATTTGAGCAAGTGTGTGTGTGTGTGGAATCAACAAAGTCACCCAAGGTTATTCCCGAGCGCCTCATCTGACGGGAATGGCCATGCTCGTCAGGTACAGCGTTGCACGTTTTCTTCGCCCGCCTCACCACCGCTCTGATGCGATGCGGCGGTGTGTGTCGTGCAGAATGTGAGCCTCGTCAAGACTCTCTCTTCCTTTTTTTTTTGTTTCCCTCTCGGGGGATTCCCGCTGAGCAAGGATAAGGCATCTTGTGAAAGAGAGGGCTGGGATCATCACGGGTCCAGTCAAGTGCATCTTCAGTGGAGTGGCGATAATACTGCATCAAAGGGTCTCGTCCCAAGGCTAAGCGTCTTTTTTGACCTCGTGAAGTGAATGCCGAGCTTCATCCATGAATCCCGACGGCGTAAATGGTGCACTATTCTCAATCAAGAGTCCAGTGTATCTTGTCTCGCCTTGTCCAAGGCTAAGCGGATCTTGTGCGCCGTTCCCAGCCTGGAGGTTGTGGTGCATGAATTCAATGCCCAGATCCGACGAGCCTCAACTTGTTCATCGGACCGTTCAACTGTATACGTACGCCCTGGGCAACGGAAGAACTCGCCTCTCTACCTGCTACATTCCCCATCTCTTCTTGCAACGTCGTCTGAGTATGGGATATCCCAACCTCACACAAACAGTCATCCGATGAAGATCCCACGTCGTCGCCGGAAACGAAACCCAGCACTGATCTGAGCCTCCAACCCTCCGCAACCAGGGATCGCAGAAAAAATAAAATAAACGACGACGGCCCGGCAGTCTTTCCCTCGATCAGGGAAGCCAGGCGCCCTTGTTTCAGCGCGCCGTCATCAGTTTTTGTGTCAAATTTCCCGGTTGGAAGGGCCCATGAGACCATGGCTCGTGCAGAGCAGGGCCGCCATGGTGAAGCAATGGTGTAGGTCAGGAACTTGGCTTCTGCTCGAGTCACCCATAGAGATTGGCTCCAATATCCGTTAGTGATCATCATATCGCCTGGCCAGCATACCTTCTGGAGCTCGAATCTGCGCCGTGAACCACTTCTTCTCCCCTGGGAGATTGGCGGTGCCAACTCAGCGCTGATCGTCGTCGTCGCCGTCTCCAACTCTATTCTGATTCCTTGTCTCTTTTGACCAAGGCATCAATGGATTCTAACCCAAGCCCGCCGTCTCAAAAGTAAACATGTAATGAATATCAACAAGCGCGGCTTACGTCGTCCAGGCAGCGGGTTGCGGTCATCTTGCTTGAGGCTCGAGGCATCTCCCCTGCAGCAAGCCATCGATCTGGTGGCGACAAAAAAGAAAGGAAAGGCAGTTGATAATTGCGTTGCTGGGTAGAGGATAGAGAGCCCATCGCCAAAGAGGTCAGTGCTTCCCGTCCGTCCATCGATGGAAGCTCTGAAGAAGCCAGCCCGTCCTTCTAGTGTAGCCCTTTTCCCAGCATCCTCATCTCGCTCGTTTCAATCTCCCTTTTTCTTCGGTCATGACCGTGATTGAGCGTGGGTCTGCCGCCTCGATCGTCATGACCGGGGACCCCGGTCGTTATTCGAGCAGGGGTTATGTCAAGGATCAGCGTCCTGTGAGGTCATTTCTCTCTTTCCCTCAGACCCGATCGAGGGGTTTGTTTGACGTTTGTCTCTAGCCCTGTGAGGTGGGTTATGCGATGCGAATGGATGCTTGACTAAGCTGCTGTTGAGCGTATTCAAGCGCTTGTGTAAACGCCATCATCGCAGTAGTGCAAGCCCAAGATGAATTGTGCGCTTTGTTTCGAGCTTATATTGTTTTACTTTTCGATGTATCCATAAATGGTAAGCCATTCATTCGGTGCATAATAACAACACAATCGCTCGGGCCCATTGCAACTGTTGCTTCTCGCGATCAACCTGGGGGCCTATTGCATCATCAAACATCCGGGGAAATGCATCTCCATTACGTCCTTGCCGACTCATTCGCCGGTCATCCAATGCGTCGAGGATCATTCTGGGTGTCATCTCGAGAGTACCTGTGCGTCTTGTTGACCTCTGCCAGTACGGTTTCGAGCTTCTCGCAGATGGCCTTCAATGCAGCGTATCCATAGCTTGAAGCCGATTCAAAGTTTCGTCCCCCGGAACCGCCGCGATTGGATAAACTCAACCGGCACTGCTGCATATGCCAGACGCGATGCGACTAACACAGATGGCTGTCACGGGCCGATGCAAGCTCTCCGGCTCTCTGACCTGCTGTCTCTCAGCATGTTTCAGGCGCAGTTGGAGTCATCTCAGCTGATTTTTCCATTCTTTGTTTACTCCAATGATCCAAAGCGTGCGTATCTATGCATGCCAGAGTGGTAGTTTTGCCCAATGTAGAGGAACCTTTTGGAGGCGTCCTTTGACACTACCCAGAGCCAACAGCAACGGGTGTAAGTATCAGGCGATTCATAGACCCTGCTGACGAGATAGCGCTACCCTCTACGCGTTATTGGACGGACGAGTTGCTGATGGCAGACCCTGACCATCCCCCATCACAGGCCCCTTGTTTAGTCGGCCACTAGACCGGCAGGCGGTTCATCAAGCATCGACCCCATGATGCATCACCTACGTAGCACCCGAAAATCTCGTCGAGATTCCAAAAGGGCTCGGCCAGGGCAAGAAGAGGCATAGCTTGCGGTATTTGTCAAGGGTTGAGACTCCGCACGACTTCTTCTCGTGACCCTTTTTTGTGATAGCCGAGGACATGCACTTCTCTACCTCCCCCGCATTTCATAATGCCTCTTTTCTTTTTTGCGGGGGAGATGGGCCATCACCAACAGCTTCCTCTTTTAAACCCGCGCAGCGTCCGTTGGTTGCATGCCAAGATGTACTCCGACGTCTCCTCGGAGTTGCCAAGGCGAGTAACCCCTCGTGAGAGATTTAAACGATGGCGCAGCACTTGACGGCAGCCACGGGGAAGGTCATCCTTACTTGACTGAGTCGGCGGCAAACGGATCTTCATGAGCGGTGTGGCAGTGTCTAGTTCCCGCCCGGGGTTTGGCGGGGAAGGAATGTCATTGATAGTCAGACTGGACATGGAATCGCGAATAGCGTGAGGCTGCTGAATCAATCGCAGTATCCAGGGGATTACAAATTGGATACCGCTGTTTCCATGACTGAATCGTTCAAACCGACGCGATTCAAGGTAATTCGACTCATTCATCAGTGACAACTATTAACGCTCAAACTGCTAAAACAAACCACCATTGACACCTCTCATCGGTGGCTTGCTCCCCGATAATAATCCCAATCAAGAAGGACCGAAAACAAAAGAAAGCTAATTCATAACACTCTCATGTCAGCCTGATCTCAGTCTAGCTAAACGATGGCAGAGTAAGGCCGTAATGTCTACCCACGGACGTGTTTCCTGCCTCTAGCCGTTCGGTCAGGCACTTACCGGTCTAGACTTTTTAGCTCGTCATTCAACAAATGCCGATGCAACATCATCTCTTTACCGCCGCAATGCTTGAAAATCGTCGAGCGCTGGTCTACCCTACACCGTCCGGGCCGATCGGCGGTGGATCCGGCCCTGTCGGTCCGTATCTTCCGGGATATCCGTCGGAAGGATGCCGACCGATCAACACACACACAGAGATGGACAATTTAGCTTTGTTTAGGACGTTTAGGGTTAAGGAAGCTCTTTTGCTTCGTCAATTACTATCTGATCTTGTTGGCAACTAATGTACATCCTTTTGTTAACCGAGTCCGTTGCATGTTGACCAAGTTCGTTGCATGAGCAAAACTCAAGTAGACTTCTTCTTGTCCTTGGATTCCTTCTTGTCCTTGGATTCCTTCTTGTCCTTGGATTCCTTCTTGTCCTTGGATTCCTTCTTGTCCTTGGACTCCTTCTTGTCCTTGGACTCCTTCTTGTCCTTGTATTCCTTCTTGTCCTTGTATTCCTTCTTGTCCTTGGATTCCTTCTTGTCCTTGGATTCCTTCTTGTCCTTGGATTCCTTCTTGTCCTTGGACTCCTTCTTGTCCTTGGCCTCCTCCTTCTCCTTGGCCTTCTCCTTGGCCTCCGCGGTATTCTTGTGGACATCACGCAGATGAGAATCGACCTCATTCAGAAATTGGCCTGCGAGCACCTTGAGAGCCGTGCCACCGTCATTGCGATAAATAGTGTTGGCTGAAGACTGCTCGTTAGCACAAGCCTCGCCCCTGAACTCGAGGGGGACACTTACCGGAATTGAGCAGGGAACCGATCTCGTAAAGGCTCTTCCTCATCTGCTTCCCCTTGTCGGCTGCAGCACTGACTGCAACAGGGAGCTTGGGGTCATCTGCCCACTTGCGGAACTGCTCGCAGAGGTTCTCGACGTCGTTCTTCGTGACATGAGGGTGCCTACTGGGCTTCGGGAACTTGGTCTCGAGCTCGTTAAAGTGCCCGCTGAGGATATCTATCATCTCGGCAATGGACTTGCCCTTGTAGAGGTCAAAATCGGGGGTGAACATGTCGGACATTGTGGCTGATGTGTGTTTCTTGTTGTGTAGTAGAGACTGGTGTATGGTGTTTGCTGTGCTGTAGAGGCTGGTGTCTGATGTCTGCTGTATGGATGAGGGTACTGTAGCTACTTCTTATCCTTATGTATACATTCCATATCTCCTTCTCACGGCATTGCGAGTGATGGCAAACTGGTGATTTACTGCCTGTTATGAGTCGACAATCACAGAGTCTGGGACAAGGTCAATGACTATGTGCTCGGTTGTGAGGGTGATGAGGCTTCACGAGGGAATGGCTGGTCGGTGATCAACTCCCCACCTTGCGGTATGTGGTGGGCCAAGGTTGTGCCGAGTGGCATCGTCTCTATATTAATCTCATGGCTTGTCTGCAACAGCCGGCCCTGAATTATACATATCGAGTATCGGCCGAAACCAGTCACTGATGCTGTGGTCACCATGTTTCGCCTTGAACAAACGAGCTGCCGCTTAGAAAGACACAGTCGCAAGAGTTAGAATCGGAGTATGAGATGGGTTTCGTTCAATTCCGTTATCTACATCGTCCTCTGACCTATGTAGCAAGCCTTGCAATTTTCAAACTGGGTTTACCTCCTGATACACCATGGCTGAAACCTACAGCTTCATCGGGCCTCGAACTTCACAAAGGTCTAAGAAGACGAAGTTACGCTCTCCAGAGTACCCAAATACTCCGAGAGCTGTTTCGCAAACAAATTAATCAACGACTTCTGATCCGGGCCGAGACGCTCGTCGACAAGCCGATCAACTAAGGAACAATGGTCAGCCCAGACAATCTCTCGAAATAACTATTAGGCATTGGAAACTCACTACACTCGAGAAGTCTCTGGACGTTTAGAAGCGAATAGGACAGCACGCCGTACGACTCGGGACGGGACCTGCGCCAGTGTTCCAGGGACTTGGGGGAGGAGTCGGTGTCGCGGTGGGCGTCGTTGGACATCATCCATGAGATGAACCGCAGTTCTTCGGTAGTGACCAGGGTCTTGATTTCCAGGTCTATCCCAGCCGCCTTGAGCGCGAGCTTGGAGAATGACTTTCTGATTTCGTCGACGATGAAAGGGATGCCTTCTAGACGCTTTGCTTCTTGGGTGGACATGGCTGCAGTGTTGGGGATGGTGACTGTGAGATGGTTTTGTAGAGTAGATTGGGAAAAGAGGCCTGGGGTGTCGTGGAGGACTATCACGTCTCTCAAGTTGGCTGGTAGATGGAGTATGCAGACTGGGAGAAAGTCAGCAGAGCGACGCAGGGGTTATATATCTACAACTCGACGACGATTAATTGTTGCAGGAGATATTGCTACAATGCCCTGAATCTTTGCGAACGAGACACAGAAGAACAACTATTTGATGTCGCGGGCGGCTCTTGCATCTTGTTGCAACGTGGAGGCAGGCCCAAGCGGACCAAGAGCGGTAATACATCTCCTTACAACTTGGTGGTCAGACGAGACGAGTGCCTGAATGGCTGTTCACGTTGAACTTCAACAGCGGATGTTATTCTCAGGTTTGACAGCATGTCACGGCGAAAAGAGGGCGAATGGGATGGAAATTGATTGTACTTGAAGCAGGCCTTGCCACGTTGTAGGCGCTTGGTTGTCTTGCCTCGCACTTCAGATCCACCGACCATTCCAAGCTCTGCTAGGCTCTTGTGGAGGGATTCTACAAAAGCCCCTTGCCACCATATTCATAGCCAGGGATATTGTCTCCCATCTTCTCTCAAGGCTCCCAAGGTGGTGATTTGCCGCGCTCCGTCAGCTCGCGGAGAGTGGTGACAATCTTGCAAGACTGCTCCATCAACGCCAGCGTCTCCTTCAGCCTGTCCGGGTTCTCAGCGGTTCCTCGGTAAAGTTCGACAACTTGAAGAGGGGAGAAAAAAGTTAGCCAGAAATACAATCTCTAGGAGAGAGCTACTCACTGCGCTTGAGAGTCTCGCATAGATCCATGGCACCCTCTGTGAACTTGCTGTAGATATCCGGGCGATCGTAATACTGATACGACAGCGAGCCGGGGAGTGAAGTTTCGAGGCCAGCACCTGAAGATTCGACCCAGTCGAGGAACTCTTGCTGGTGGGATCTCAGCTGCGACATGCGAGGCCATCCGTCCGTGTGGCCGCGATCAAGCGCCAGGGCGAGCAACATGTTGTACGTGATTGTGACTTCTTCGACCGTGCTGGCGAGGCTCTTTCGCCCTGCGCATTGTTCGCTGACCATGGTCGCGGAGTTGGGGAGGGTGACCTCTGAATGCGGTTGCAGAGGAGAGAAAGATGTTTGTTCAGGCTGGGTCGTGAGTGCGATTTATAGAGCGGATGGGGGATACCGTGTTACGGTTACCCGCTATGTAAACGGATTATTCACTGCAAGGGCTTTTGCATAGAACAAAGAGTATGATTCACTGCCTAGAGCAAACAAAAGAGGGGCTCTCCAAGAAAGACGGAAACCTGCTTCTCTGGCTGCTGCATCATTCCGGGCGTTTGAAGCGCCAAGAGACGAGTACGTGGTGTGATTGAGCTTCCAGAGAGCCAAGGTATCATGGCAGACCTTAGGAGCGTAGTTGACTTGGGTTGTGATTATAATTTTGAGCCTATTTCACCTAGACACGATAATGCCATGTTCTCCTCATCGCTCCATGCTGGTGTTGGCGCTCATCTCATGTCATCTACTGATGGTTTGACAACCGATTTTTCACACAATCAGAGCACCCAAGCTCCTCAGTTATTAACGATTAACATAACTAGCAATGGCTCTTGTAGCCATGGTGACTGGTAGCATGCCTCCCTGGTTCAGATTCCCACATTTATGCCTCCCAGTTGAGACCAGAACTAGCCCTTCTCCCAATTACATATAATTCGACTTTTGCGCTCAAGGAACATTGCCTGCCCAATCGCCATCATCCTATGTATACGACTGGATCTTCAGGCGACTCGAGCCATTCTTCTTTGGGTAGTGTATTCAGGAACCGATTGAGCTCCTCTATTATACCCGCGATCCTAGTCACGGCTACCCTAGCCTCGGACTGTGTATTCTTTTCCTTGTACATCTTTTCAACTAAACCCTTTAGCTCAAGAAAATTCCAGCAAGAAAAAACTATGCTTACGGCCCTCGATGTCAGTGAGCAAGTGCCCCAGCTGCGACAGTATCGTCGACCTCGGATAGTCGTGGTTGCGAAACTTGTAGTCGAGCGATATCGTCGAGGAACAGACGAGGTTTGCGCCGAACCTCTCGGACCACCTGCAGAATTCGTACCGCTTGACTCGGATCTGAGACTCCTCGGGGAATCTCTCGATGGCGCCCTGCTGCCGCATGATGCCGAGGAGCCTGTCAAAGGCGGCGAAGCACTTGTAGACGAGGACGTGGATGTCGTCGGGTTGGTGGGTGGTCATTTTATTCTCTAGTTGGCGATGGTTGACGATGCCTTTCTTGTCTTGGAAAGCAATTTATATAGTATAGCTGGAGGATGGGATTCAGAGCCTTGACCTGTTCCCATTCACCTGGCAAAGGACAAGGGAGAATATTTCATCGTGTCACCATCGTGTCACCATTTCACTGGATACTGGCACCAAGGTTGGACCCTTGGGCGGGATTGCGAAAGAGCACGGCTTGCAACGAGTGACGGGTTGATCAACTGGCAAAGTCATGGTGGTGGATGGTGTTTTCTGGATGAAGGAGGGGTCGGTAGAAGGGCATGATATTAGGGAACTTGGAAGATTGGCTCTCCAAGACTCTTAATAACTGTGGATATTAACTTGTATGAGTATCATCAGCCTTGTTCATCTGTCTTGAAGGTATCGAGATGAGGTAAACACCTGTTTCAACCCCTTGGGTGCATGTTGTGATGCCACGTGAGATGAAGCTTGACAGCTCAGAGGCTCGACCCTCTCAAACCGGTATAATGTCTCCTCCGTGAGACACACACACACAGTCAAGTGTGACAGCGGGGTGTCGTCGCTTGACAAAGCCGAGCCCGTATCTTAGCGGTCTCACCAAAGCCGACACTATCAATTCCCCCGGTCCCCTCCAATGGATCTCGATCCTAGCAGTTGACATGTCGTTAGCCCTATATCCCCAGACCGCCAATAACGAACAAGGCAGGTTTCTCCTCATGACTCAAAATTCCGATCCGATCACGCAACGCCACAAGGTTCCAGACAGCAACCATTGGATCGGCCTTTTGACTCCTGGTGGCCGAGACCCTATCGCGCGTGCCGAGCCGGGTTTTGGCGCCCCTCCCCCCTTCGCTTATGCTAACCAGGCAGTTCTAGTCTATCACACCCTATTGCTTCTCCTACACTACATCAGTTGGTTGCAAAGAGAGAAGGATGCAAGCCCTCTCCGGCTCCGGTCCCCGGCACCGGTCTGAACACGCCCTTGTCGTCCGTAGGGCGTGCAACACGCGGGGAAGGGAAAGGGCTAGAATCCCCCATGACCGGACCCCATTCTCATGTAGCCTTCCTGAATGGTGATAGTTACTGTTTCTTGTCATTCTGGAAAAAAGACTTTATCGCCTCCACCTTCGGCCCCACTCCCGACGGTTATATACTCCGATGAGGGGACAACTCTGTTTGCCTGTCCTCAAAAAGTTGTAAAAAAGACAGTTTCGAATTCGAGTAGTAATTATTCGCTATAGGGCCTCCAATATGACTGTCCGAACACCAGACGAGGAGAATCCCGTCCAGGGGGAACCTCCTCGGAACATCCCCGACGGAGCGTTTGCCATCGGCCTTGAACCCATCGTTGTTACAAGGTCCAACGTGAATGGGGATCCCGAGACGAGATCGGTGGCCCAGTCGACCGGCGGTGATATCGAGTCCAAGTTGAGCGCCTGGACGTGTGTCATAGGGTCTTTCATCTGTCTAGTTCCCACCTTTGGTGTGTCGAATGCTCGGATTGTTGAAGAACAGTCAACTGACCCTTCATAGGCTTCATGCAGTCTCTCGGAGCTGTTCAGTCGTGCCTCAGCCTCAACCAGCTCAAGGACTACTCCGAGGGTGAAGTAGGATGGATCAGTGGTATGTTTCTGTTCCTATCCCTGGTCTTCAACCTCCAGGTCGGCCCCCTATTCGACGTCCACGGCCCCAACATTATCGGTCCAGTCGGGGCGGTTCTATACGTCGCCACATTCATCTTGATGGCCGAGTGCAAGACATACTGGCAGTTCATGCTATGTCTTGGCGTGTTTGGGAGCATTGGTGCAGCCATGACAATGGTGGTTGCTGTGGCCATCGTTGGAAAGCTGTTCATCCGTCGACGGGGCCTTGCCATGGGCATTGCCCTCGCTGGTTCTTCGGTTGGCTCCGTCATCTTCCCCATCATCTTCCGGTCCACGTTCCCAGGCCTCGGATGGAAGTGGTCGATGCGTATCATGGCCTTAATCTCTGCTGGTCTTCTCGTCCCTGCCATGGTCTGCTTCATCCCCTTCAACAGGCTGCACGGGATCACTTCCGACGGCCAGCCGAGGCCCAAGAGCTCTGCCCTCAACCTGGCGGCATTCAAGTCACCCGCCTTTTCGTTCGTCACGGCTGGACTCTTCATGCTCGAGTTTTCCATCTTCAGTATTGCCGGTCTGCTACCGTCTATTTCTACCCGGGCGGGCTTCACCGCCGAGGATGGCTACACCCTTCTGGCCATCATCGGTTCCACGTCGACGTTTGGTCGAATCATCCCGGGACTCATCGGTGACCGGATCGGGCATTTCAATGTGCTACTCATCTCGATGGCATTTACGATTCTGTTCATGGGCGTCATGTTTGTCCCCTTTGGTACCACGTCAGCTCCTGTACTCTACGCATTTTGTGCTCTTTGGGGGTTTTCATCTGGGTCGTTTCTCTCTATTACACCAGGTGAGTTCTTCAGCCGTCATGTGCCGATTGGACAGTGAAACTGACAGGGTATAGTTTGTATGGGCAAGACATGCGAGACCAAAAATTACGGGAGATGTTACGGTAAGTCTGAACTACTGCTGTGACACATGTCAACTGACTATCAAAAGGCACAATGAACTGCGTCATCAGTTTCGCCCTCCTCATCGCCCTCCCTACCAGTGGTAGCATGCTCGACAACATGGGCGCCCAAGCCCTGGCAGGTCTCCTCATGGCCGTCGTTTTTTTGGGAGGTGCCTGCTATTTTGCCGCGAGAGCCCTCCTTATCGGGCAGTGGCTGTCGCCCAAGACCAAGATCTAACCAGGCTATTTGGCTTTAATGTTTACATCTATATAATGAAGTAGGTAAAATGGATGGAATAATATCAGAAGAACTCGTGAAATTCGCGCATTTTTGAGTCCCCACATTTCCACTCTTAGCCGCCTAACCGTTTTGTTTGATTGGATAGCTCATTGCCGTTTATTCCCAGGAGGCCTGACTCATCAAATACTACAGCTTGATTTGATCGCTTAGCCTGTAGCTTGCATAAACCTGCATTAGCTGAACTAAAAAAAAACGCGAATTTCACGAGTTCTGACTCCGTACGGTAACCCAAATAATAAGCTGAAATGGCCTCGAGTGATGATGAAAGTGTTGCCTCTAGTGATGAATATGAACATGTTACTTGGCAGCATAGATTCCCCCATACCTCATTGAAACCCCTCTAAGCCTTCCCGCCATCCTTCTTGTCGGCCTTTCTCATGTCAAACGCCATGGATATCAAGTTTGTCATCAAGGCATTCGTCAAGGGAATCTCCCTATCCCCAATAGCCTGCCTCTTCACCTCCTCCTCCGTCGCCCACACAAAGTCCTGATGCTCATTCGGATCCAGCTTGACCTCGCTGTACTCTGCGACATCCACGATGAAGGAGAACTTGCAAAAGAAGCGCCTCCCCGTGCGGTTCGTGAAGACGGCGCCGGGCTTGCCCCCGAAGCCGTCGGGCACCACGCGGCTGACGTGCCGGAGCTCGAGGCCCGCCTCCTCCCAGAGCTCGCGGGCGCAGCCGTAAAGCACCGTCGGGTCCTCGTCGTCGCAGGCGCCGCCGGGGATCTCCCACCTGTTGGGCATGCTGTCGTTCGGGGCGCGCTGGAGGAGGAGGATGCGGTCCTGCGCGTCAAAGACCAGGGAGCCAGTGGCCAGCGAGTCCCACGTCTTTTCGTTGATCTTGAGCCATTCGCGGTGGTTGATGTTCCACTCCGAGACGGATTCGTCAAAGGTGAACTTGAACTCGGGAGGAGTTCTCTCTTGTGGTTTTTGGTCTGTCATTGGGTCTGACTTTTGAGATGTTGAGGTGAAAGATGTGAGAATGAGCGTTATTTTGTAGTTGACTGAATGGCACAGCACGCTAACAGGCCAAATCACATCCCGCAAGGCAGTTTCATATTCTGCCTACCAGGCAGCAAAACTGACACTAACAAGTTGAAGCCAGTCATATGGGAATATTTGATACAAGCGCATTGACGAATTTCTAGGCAGTTGGACCATGGGAAGCGGTGATTTGATCATGTTGGCCACGGCTGGAAGATTGGGGGGAAAAAACGTCCATCACGATAACAATCTGTGCACCAGTTGATGATTGTAATGAACGTGCATATACCGTCCAGTCATTGCAGTTCTAAATCCTAGGCCATCAAATCGAGGCTAGATACTAAATACATACATACATACACAAGGGAAAGACCGAAGATTTGTACATTCCCGACATCAACATGCCTGGGGTGACGGCCAACCCGTTTTCTCAAACAACCAGTTCGAAACCACACTTATATCGTATACCGCACTCCTTCGACTCGTGCTCGAATGGCACCTCGTCTGTTGAAAATCGAATCCTCGTTCAGGATTTCGTCTGTTGGTGACATGACAAGTCCGAGTCGTTCCATGGCACCAACTCATATAACGCTTGCCAGTGATACAGCACATCGCCGGTGCTTATTCCTGAAATCATGAGACAGTATAGCTCAGACGTAACGTAACCCTTCAAGTCACAAGCTGCTTCATGCGCTTGAACCGTATAGTATCGACAAATGTTGAGCCTCCAACACCCCAACGCCAAACACACAAAAACAAACCAAATGTGCAAACTCATACATCCATCAGAACATAAACAATCGCAAAGAACCACGGACTTTTGTATATAGCGCTCAAATCGGCTCGGAACGCATCAAGTCGGTATCGGTGTCGTAATATCGCAACCAAAGAATGTCATACATATCTTGGACAAACCGCTTCCGCGAAACAAACGTTGAAATCAAGTCCGCATAGCAAACCACAGTGTGATGCGCCCAGCACATCCGCCTTAGTTAGCCCGCCCTTCATTCTGAGGCAATACAGACCTCTCGGCGCGAGCTCGCATGTGGTTCGCGTGCGCTTCCAAGCATCGGGCCTTGAGCCGTGTCACCGGCCAGACTGCTGCCTTGTCCAGCATCAAGGCAGTGATGCGGAGGAGCTTGGCAGCGTATCCGTTATGCCCGTCCGTGTTCAGATTGGCTTCCTGTCCATTGACGCCGTTGGCGAGTTCCAGGCGCATCTTCATCTCGGCCGACTCCAGGACTTCTCGCACCTTGTCGAGGAGCTTGACATCCTCCTCTTCCAAGAGCATAATTGCAGGAACCTGCCCAAGGTTCACCTGGTCCTGACCGAGAATCCCGAGGTAACGGCCAACACGATCCTGCAACGTGGCAATCCATTCAGCAAGCACCTGGGCACAGTCAAACGCGCACAGGGCTGACTGGAGAGGGAGCTCACGGCTCGTAAAGTCGGCGAACGTAACGCCGAGCTTATCCGACATGGCCAGTGAATCTGCGGCATAAAATGCTGCCTTGCGAAGGTGCTTCTCGCGTCGAGATGTGGAACGGTTGGCGACGCCAGATGAGCCAGGCTGGGCAGAGGGAAACTGGCTGTTTGAAAGATCCATCGATGATGTTCGAGTCGCTGGCGTTTCGGCGAATACCGAACCCTGCATTGAGTTGTCCGAGGGCTCAGTGCTGGCTGATTCAGAGTTTGAGATGGGCGAGTGCTCAGCATGCTGGATGATCTCATTACCACGAGAGAGCTCTTCGGCCATGCCGTCCCAATCCCGTTGCCAAAACTTTTCCTTTGATCGTGAAAGATTCACAAACAGCCGAATGTAGGCAAGGTCAAGCAATGGAATGGCATCGGCCGAGAGTGGTCCCATTCCAAATGGATTCGGTCTCTCAACACTGTTGTGAGGGTTGCTCGACCAGGCTGCTTGCCATGCCTTGAGCGCGGGCTCAATATGGCGATGCATCTTCTCCGTCTCTTCGTTCGTCCAGATCTTGTTGTGGTGCCTCTGCCTTGTCTCCCAGATGTAGTTGTGAAGCGCGTTGATGAGAACCAGACAGCCAAACGTGCTGGGCCTGAGATCTGTCGTCGGGAGCTCTCTCCTGTCCATCGCAGACTCAAATGGCTGCTGTCCATTGAGAGGCATCTGTGCCTGCTGTCGCTCATTGGTGCGTAGGAGCTCACCCAAGGCCTCGTGGAAGCTCATGCGGTTGTGGTTTGCTGCTTCTGCTCCACCTCTGGCACTGAATGCGGTGCTCGACTCGGCTGCAAAGAACTCTTCATCACATGGAAGATCCAGGAAGATTTCCGAGTTTGTCAATGCCGGCGTGTGGTTGTAGGCGGAAACCAAGAGGCTCGAGAGGATAAACACTGCATACAGGGTTCGCTTGCGCTCTTCGCCGGACTTCCAGCGCAGCCACTCGGCCTGGTCCGACTCGGTCTTCATGTTCCAGCTTCCGTCTTCAGCCATCTGCACGTCCTGACCGTCAGAGCCATTGGCGCGATCCGGTTGAAGAAGATTGGCGGCCTGTGCAAGACTGACAAGTGCCGTACAGTGTGTTGAGGCAATGTCGCTCGCAGTCTTGTCGCCGCAGTTGTGACCATAGACCACGTTCAGAAGCATCGCCTGGACAAGCCACACCGGCGTGTGAACTCCACCGTCGTTGCCCTGGTTAGCTGCCGCGCTGCGTCGGATATCTGCTTTTCGCACGTCGGCCTTTCGACGCTCCTCGAGGTAATAGAAGATCATCTTCTTGGCCATCTCAAACAGGTCTTTGGACTGGGCAGGCTCCATCTCGTACAGGGCACCGATGGCCGCCATAGACAGGATCAAACAACCACTACCACCTACACCGGGGCGACTATTTGTGGAAACGGGCATGTCGAAGGACAAGGTTGGAACGTGCAGAAAAGGCAGATGGGGGTGGAAATAGGCAAGATAAGCACCAACGTATCGCTGGAGGTCCTGGGTACTGGGCAAACTGGCTGCTTGAGGTGCGGCGGCAGTACCGGCAGACTGGGAGAGTGGCGACTGAGGTGAGCCCTGAGAAGTAAAGGAATATTTACGACCACCAAAGGGCAGGCACTGGGACAGGATGTTCACGATGGCATT
Source organism: Fusarium protoensiforme (assembly GCA_011320165.1). NCBI lineage: Eukaryota > Fungi > Ascomycota > Sordariomycetes > Hypocreales > Nectriaceae > Fusarium > Fusarium protoensiforme. The sequence continues at coordinate 1,682 of JAANQP010000611.1, read as the reverse complement.
CCGGGTGGCATCTGTGATGGTGGTCACTGGCGAGGCACCGTTGTTGCCACCATGAAGAGATGAAGGCGTCTCCGGGCCCGCGTTGAAGCCAAAGGTCTGGTTAATGTTCTGCGTGTTGAGCCCCGATACGACAGATGGGCTCAACGAGCTCAGCGAGGGTGGAGGCGTAGAGAAGTAAGGGTCATTGATCTTTTGAGTAGCTGGCTGAGGTGATAACGGGGCCCCATTCAGGAGATCCGGGAAGACTGACCCATTAAGATCCATCGCAAAAGGGTTCGGCATCTGTGGAGGTCCCATCACGGAGGGTTGCCACATGGTACTTGTCCCAGCCGGCGCCGGGTGATTCGACCCATCCAACATCACATCGCTAATCCCGCTCTGACTCGTCGTGCTGATTGCGGACGGACTAGATCCGTCAACCACGTTCTCGTTTGTGTTAAAAGACATCTGATGTTCGAAACCAGTCAACCAGTCAAAATTATCGTCCAGAGTTTGACTCGTGGGCATCTCGCCCATGGGGTGCCCGAAAGGCGAGGCCTGTTCCAAGACCATCGACTGCGGCGACTCGCTGTAGTGCAGAGCGTTGGGGTTTATTGTGGTGCCCGTGCCGCCGAAGAGCAGGCGGTCAAAGTCAAAGTCGGTGTTGTAGGCGGTCATCGGGGGCGCCGTCCTGAGACCGTTAACAAAATCGAGGTTACCGAGAGCTCCCGTCTCAAGCTTGGGAATGCCCGGCTGCATGGTGCGCTGGCCCATGGCGGCCGACATGCCACCAAAGAGGTGGTCCATGTTGTGAATTGGCAAGCCCGCGAGACTGGGGTGTCTGCTGTGCGTGTGGGTGAGAGGAACGCCACGGCCGACCGAGGCATTGGCGGCTGCCATCATCTGCATGGCAGTTCCATCGACATGGCTGATGGTGTTGGCACGAGGCCGCATCGAGTTGGCCGCGGCATTGGGGGCGGTGGGATTGGGACCTGCGACGCTGTTCTTGCGGGCGCGGCTCTGGCCAGGAGCGACGCCGGTGGTGGACTCGCGGCGATTGCGAGGACGGGAGGACGGGGTCGAGGTCTGGTGCAGCTTCTGCTGGTGACGCAGAAGCAGATCACGGCGGGCAAAGCATCGAGCGCACTCGGGGCACTCGAAGGGCTTCTCCTTTGTGTGGGAGCGCTCGTGTCGCTTCAGATGTTCCAATCTGGCAAACGAGCGCTGGCAGGTTCCGCAGACGTGCGGACGAGGCTTGTCCGTCTTTGGAGGAGGGAAATTGGCAGGCGCCTTTGTGTTGACTGTGATGGTCGACGCTGGCAGGGTCAGCATGCAGAATCGGGGCAGTATCGGCGGGCGGTGCGTGCGGGTCGATGCTCAGGAACATGAGGGGCAGTGCCAGCAAAGGCGGGATTGCTCACCAGAGTCGTCGGTGGTGGAGGGCGCGGTGCCCGCGGCGGCGGCGGACGGGGCGGCGGAATTAGACATGGTGAGAGTAGGACGCGAGACTCTAACGCCAGAATCGTTGATGACCATGGCAAGCCGTCGAGTTCAAAGTCGAGAACGAAGCGTCGAATTTTGAAAAACGCTCTGCTGTGCTGCTGTTGGGTGGCAGACAGGCGGTTTCGTCGTGGGGCAGGAGATTGAGCGACCGAGGAGCGCGATAGGATGGCGGGGAGGTCTGGCGGGCGGCGGGCGCGGGT
>JAANQP010000610.1:0-17538 GCA_011320165.1 Fusarium protoensiforme | reverse complement strand
GTGTTTGAGGGGGGCGTGGGCGGGGTCATGGGCGGGATGGACGAGAGGTCGAGGGTGAGATTTGATCGTCGCGAGGCAGACGAGGAAGAGCGGGAGTGTCGAGGTGAGGGCTCCATTGTGGAAGTGGAAGTGGATGTGGTTGAAGAAGTGGTGATTGTGGTGTTGTTTCTAGAGTGTTGTGTCTGTGTGATTGTAGTTGTAGTCTGTGGTATTTCTTGGTGTAGTTGTAGTTGTGGTTCTGATGTTGTTGAGTTGAAGAAAGTGCAAGTTGTGGTGATATGGGCGGCTATTATATCAAGCCGCTTACTGACCTTGCATGTCCCGAAGACGGGGCAAAAAAAGAGAGGCTTAGCTTAGCTTAGCGGGAGGGTTCCATCTGATGGCCACGTACAGGGCAGGGGGGCGTGTGCAAAGCACGGGCCATCATGGAAGGCTGTGCTCCTGCTGTTCTCCACCAAAGAGGTCGGTCCCCCGGGCCAGTCAACAACGGGGATGGGTTGCCGCCCTTGGACGGGTCACGGTCACGGCCATGGCGATGGCGATTTCTCCCAGGGGTGGCCTAGAAACCTTAACTGCCCACTTGTTACTCCGTACTCTACGTAGTATCCGTACATGGACACGGGTGCAGTACTCCAGGCTCGCGATTCAGTTGACAGAGGCTGTGCTTCAACGAAAAAAATTTGCCAGATTCTAGAGCCGTCCAAAGCTCCTACGGACTGAACTACACAGGGGGGGAGAGGCAGTGAAGCAGGTGGAGAGATCATATCAAAACGAAAGCGAAAGAGGCCTAGCAACATGGATGGGGAAGAGCACCAGACAATTCACTGCCCCCGTCTCGAGACCTGCTGTCCGTCTCGAAAAGGCGCCATCTTCATCTCTACTCGCACACAGACGCCCAACCAACCCCCCTGGAGACGTGCATGAGGCTACTGCACTTTGCTCGTGCACGTCAACCCCAACCCGACGATTCGCTGCGTTACCCTTTTCCTATCCCCAAGAGTTTCAGCGCCTGTGAAACTCGAAAGATTCTACTTCCCACTTACTCTTGAATAAGCGCTGAGCAAAGAGAGGATCAAACACGATGGCCTCAACAGGGGGGGTTTCTTTTTCGTTTTGACTCCGAGTCTCCAAGTTTCACATCCGGCGCCTACAAAGCGCCAGACCAGGTTCACACACATGGACACACACACACCCCCAACCGCCCGTCCCGGGGGATCCCCCACGAGTCAAATAAAATCGGGCGCAGCCAGTCGTAGGCTCTCGATGATCGATGACCTCCAAGACTGTTCTCTACTCGAAGGGGGCTGTGCAGAAAGAGGGGGGAGAACAAAACACATTTTATTTTCCCTCTTGAGGGAAAACCCGTGTCTGGACCGAAGGTGCCGAGAACGATTACGCTCCTGTCAACTTCGCCCAGCTTATTCAGACTATGGAAACTGCCCTGAGCTCCCGTGGCTGAAGGGTTTATTAAACGAGATTGCGAACGTCGTGACAGCCTCAACCGCAGCAGCAGCAGCAGGAATACGCTTCATCTGGGTTCTCCGCAGTTCTGGGCCTGTATCCTCTTAGCCTTTTTGCCAAGACATTTGGTCTCTCTACACCAGCACAAGACTGTAGTGCCATGTCTCGGGATACATCCCCCTCCGAGCGGGGTTTCGTCCAGCAAGGACAGGATGTGCACATCCATCCATCGTCAGTTCCGCCGATGCACCTTGGGGGTTTATTGATGGGCGGTGAAGGATACAACCAGACGTAGGTAGGCGAAACTAGGTCGGCCCATCGAGTACTGCCCGAGGTATGCTGCACAGGAGTTGTGCCGTTCAGCCCAGCTGCCCTTACTCAACGGCTAAGCCATGAAGAATGGAGTTGAGAGTAATATCTGCCTTGACAGTTAACTGCTGAGAGGAGAAGCCGCAGTACATATGGAATCATGAAACTCCGCCTCGACACACTGCTATCGTCTTCATCAAACCCCCCGCAATTCGAGTTGCTAGCGTTATGCGCGTATCCACCGTCCAATACACGCTGAGCCTGCCTGGATGGAGGGATTCCGATGGGTTACAGTACAACCTGCACTCATCGCAGCACCTATTCCGCAAATGCGCCCAAGGACACACAAGTCCCGTCTTTCCCATACCTTCCTATTGCGGAAGTCGGTTAAGAATCTTTAACCGCAGTAGATCTCAGCGCGAGATGAGACGTGTAAATCGCCGATAGAAGGGATTTAACGGGCAAAGGGGACTAGTTTCTCGAGTAACTCCCTGCGACTTGTGTAGTTTATGAAACCGTTCGACGCTTTCATTGCCAGTAACGCACATTTGTCGATCATTATCCTCGTTTTTTGAATCAATCTGAACTCTCATGACGAAGCCATGATTCAACGTGTATCAACCAGCCCCCCTAGATTTCGGACAATTACCAGAATCCGTGTTAACAAAGACAACTTTAATCATCAAACAACCCTAGTCTAATTCCATAAAAGACCAATAAACCGCCGAGGAATGCTCATCATCGAGGTTGGAGACCTCACCTCCGAAACAAGCAATTCTCCAACGCCACAGCGCACGAGCCACCTTTTTTACCCAGCCCCTGTCAAATTGATCCCGCCCCGCCGGGAGGCAGCTCGGCCATCTGCAAGGAACACGACCCCGTTCCCCGTTGTCGCGTGGCTCAGCTCGGACTGACGACGTCACTCTCGCAAAGCCATTGGAATCCTGCTCATTTGCAATTCGAACCTGCTTATCCACATCCCGAGACAGGGCCTCGGGCTGTCTGGGGTCCTCTGATGTCCAAGATTGCTGGGGAGTTGGCCACTGGCAGGGCGCAGCAGCAGCAGCAGCTCCCGACCCGCGTCGTCATGAGCTGCGGCCATGGCCATGGCATTGAAAACACTAGCTCACGGGGCAGCGCTCCCTTTACGAAGAATCTGTCATGATACATACATACGTCGAATAGCTAAGATACAGTACAGATACTAGTACATCTCCGCAGCTGGATCCGCTTCCAGCCTACAGGTCTGGTCTAGGTCTAGCCCGGGGTCTACCATGTCGAGCTGGATCTGGAGCAAAGAGGCTCACGAGCCTCAGCTACTCCACAGCCCCAGCTTCCCTCTCCTCCGCATGATGCACTGCTGGCGCTCCCCGTCCTAGCCTTGCGCGCGTGGGCCAGTCACGAGCCAAGTGGCTCAGCGAAGCTCAACACCCAGCTCCTTGACGAGAGCCTCGCGGACCCTTTCGTGGAAACCGATGGCCTCCTCGTTGGTCAGCGTCCGCTCCAGGCTGCGATACACCATGCGGTAAGCCATGCTCTTGCGCCCCGTCTTGGGGTGCGTAAACTCGTCAATCAGCCGCACATCCTCTACCACGTCGCCCGCCACGTTGCGCACCAGCTCCATCACATCGTTCTCGTGGAAGCTGCCCTTGGTGTTGCCACCCGCCGCCGACGACGACGAGCTGAGCCAGAAAGACACGTCCTTGGGGCAAGGAGGGTACTTGGAGAAGGGCACAAAGCGCTTCAGCGTGTCGAGGTTGTCGGTGACGCCCTCAAACTGCGACAGGAACCGGTTGTCTCGCGACCAGAAGAGGCGGATATCAGGAATCTTGAAGAGAAGCATGGCAATGCGGTCGATACCGATGCCAAACGCCCAACCCAAACGGTTCGGCACGCCGGCGTTGATCAAGATGTCCTGCTTGACTACACCGCATCCGAGCACCTCGAGCCAGTCGCCTGCGTAATAGACCTCAAGCTCCCACGAGGGGCTAGTGAAGGGGAAGTAGGCCTCAACCCATCGCATCTGCAACGGCTCATCGACAAAGTCAGGGTCCTCCTTGATCGCCGCAGCCTTGGCCCGGGAAAAGATGTCCACAACCATGGACTCAAGTGACCTCTTCAGGTGAGCACCGATAGCCTCGGCCTCTGCCGCCGTGTGATGGGGCTCCTGAAGAGGGTTGCGCTCGGGATGAATGGCAGGGTTTGGGTCATCCACTTGAACTCCATGCACAGGAAGGTTCTCAAAGTCCTTCCACACAGCCGCAGCAATGTCACCATTGGGGACTTCGTTACGGTCCCATGATATGGCACCCTCCATCTGATGGAAAACAGGATAGTGACTCCGGTCAATGGCGTCTCGCCTATAGACGTCGGCAGAGATGAGGTAGCCAGCGCTCTGGTTGGCCCGGAAAGTGTCGGCCTGGTGGGCGCTCGTATGCGTTCGCAGAAGGGTTTCCTTGTTCAGGTAGTAGGTATCCGAGAGAGCACGGCCGGGGTGGTTCGCGGGGAAGCCGAGCGAGTCAAAGTTCTGGGCGGTGGACACAACGGGGCTGAACTCATTGTGGTACTTGAAGGTAGGCTCGGGGAAATTGGACTGGATGATCTGGCGGGTGATGGAGACGGGGTGGTCCTTTTGCAGGTGCAGTCTCCTCGAAGTAGCATCGAGGACGTTGCCGGGGGCGTTGAACCACTCGGGATCCGTCTTGATGGTCTGCCCACGGATAGTGACGGAGCCTTGTTTGGACCCTGGGGAGCCCGTCGGAGGTACTGCAACGCGGTCAAGCCAGTCAGCGAGACGTCTATGCAAGTATTCAGCTGCAGCTGGACCGACCCGACGAGTATGCCCTCACGGCGCAAGCTGTTCGGAGGATGATGGAGCTCCGGGAGAGGTGGGCGGCTCGCGGGGTAGAGGCCCGGAGGCAGCGCATGCCTTGGGCGTAGAATCTCATTTTGACGGCGTACGGAGCTCAACAATCACATTATAAGGCGACCGGGCCACGCAGCAGACGCCAATGGCTTGGTGGACGCAATCGCAAAGAGAGCTTTTGGGTTGATTTACCTCGACTCTGAGTGGTTCCATGTTCGGTTGTTGCAAAAAAGTTCGGCGTTCGGCTTTACAGCTGCTCCGGAGGGACGCTCCGAAGCCGGCCGGGACCCGCAGAAAATTATGATGGAATCCGCGATTCGCCTTTTTTCCAACGTGCCGCCGCCGTTGGCGCAAAGGAAGAGAAGAGTCCCACGATCCCTGCTCGGATGCACTCCCCCGATCCGAATCTCCGGCTACCAGCCAAAGCTCGGTCAATTGGAAACCAGAGATAACTGAGGGTCAGGGATAACGAAGGGAGGAGAAGAAAAAAAAAGCCAAACCCCATCCGTGCTTACGCAGGTTTCAATCATCGAGTTCCCCCATTCCACCATCATCGCAGCGCCCACTCCGCGCAACCTTGTCGTCGTCGTCGTCGCTCGTTCTCCGCGTTACTCGATCCAAGGGAATGTCGACGATAGTGTCTCGCAGCTCGTGAAGCTTTATTCTCCCGTACGGCCGGATCCTATCTCCGTACCACCCCCCCCGCAACAGCCATACTATGGCCGCTGCGCAAGAATCTGTGGTCAACATGTCGACAAAGGCGGAGCCCGTCAAGAAGGAGGAGCCGACAAGGAAGAAGGCGTCGATACGGTATCCCTTCTGGTTCGGCGGGAGTGCTAGCAGCTTGGCCGCCTGCGTCACGCATCCATTGGATCTAGGTACGTGGTGTTGACGTCTCTCCAACATGTACATCGCTAACCAGAGAGTAAACAGTCAAGGTCAGATCTCGCCCCCTGTCTCCACAGATCTCCCATACGAGTTCACATGCTCACCTCAGCCCCTTCTAGGTCCGTCTCCAGATGCGCACCGGCAATGCGCCCAAGAACATGGTCGGCACCTTTGTCCACATCCTGCGGCACGATGGACCCCTCGGGCTCTACAGCGGCATCTCGGCCTCGCTCCTCCGCCAGATGACCTACTCGACCGTCCGCTTCGGCGTCTACGAGGAGCTCAAGACCCGCCTCTCCAGCTCCGGCCGCGATCCTTCCTTCCCCGTGCTCGTGGGCCTGGCCGCCGGCTCGGGCTTCCTGGGCGGCATCGCGGGCAACTTTGCCGACGTGCTCAACGTGCGCATGCAGCACGACGCTGCGCTCCCTCACGCCGAGCGCCGCAACTACCGCCACGCCCTTGACGGCATGGTGCGCATGGCCCGCGAGGAGGGTCCCAGGAGCATGTTCCGTGGCTGGTGGCCCAACAGCACCCGGGCCATGTTCATGACGGCCGGGCAGCTCGCCAGCTACGACGTCTCGAAGCGCCTGCTGCTCAAGTACACCCCGATGGAGGACAACCTCAAGACGCACTTCACCGCCTCGCTCCTCGCCGGCCTGGTCGCCGCCACCGTCACGAGCCCCATCGACGTCATCAAGACCCGCGTCATGTCCTCGTCGCACAACCACGGCGTCCTGCACCTCATTGGCGACATTTACCGCTCCGACGGCCTCATGTGGGTGTTTAAGGGATGGGTCCCCAGCTTTCTCAGACTTGGACCGTAAGTGACCACTCGAATATATGACATATACACACGACTAACAATGGATCAGGCAAACTATTTGTACATTTGTCTTCCTAGAGATGCATAGAAACGCCTACCGAAAGGTCAAGGGCCTTGACGAGGCGAAGCTATAGACTGGGATGGATACAACGATAGACGAGAGGAGTAGTGAAAAAAGGAGATGGGCATAAAATCTTGGCGTTAACATTGTCTTGTCACCATACATATACACGGTGCATTCTCGACGGCGTTTGTTTGTTGGGCAACTCGAGGGCTTGTCGAGCAGGGGAAACTCGCTTTGGATACCACACTTAGAGGTAGAGAGAAGAGAGGAGAAGAGACAAAGATGTGCATTAGAACATGTAGCATTTGAGAGGGTTTCTATCCAGGTTCATCCAAGAAAAAAAAAAACAAGAAAAAAGAGAAATCCATTCTACGACCGTGCTATGCTGTTTTTGTTTACCGTTTCAAGATTCAACCCCTGGACACCACCCCTTGATTATCGAATTAAAATAACCCATTTCTAAACGCCCTCTTTGGTCCCCCCTCACTGCCACGAGGACTGTCCATAAGGTGTCGTCCCGTAAGCAGTCATGTTCCCCCCTCCGTAGGCCGTGGCGTTGCCGCCGTACGGTGTGGTGTAGCCTCCGTCTTGCCAGGGCGTCGTGCCGCCGTCCATGTTCATGTCGGGGCTCCGGGGCCCGTCGAACTCGGCCTCGTCGCCGCCGTACTTCCTGGGGTCCAGGCCCTTGAGGAGGCCGCCGATCTTTTGCTGCAGCACCCGGATGCCGCTCTGCACGATCTGGTCCGGCTCCATGCTTCCTGATGATTCCACCTCAAAGTAGAACCGGTTGGGGACTGCGTCGTAGTCAAAGGGCTCGCCTTCTTGCGGGGGGTCTTCCCACTGCGCGTATTTGCTCTTGGGCCTAGATTAATTATCAGTAACAGATCGGCCGCTTCGGCTTAGGCCATCTCACCATTCTACTTCGGGATCTGTGTCGTTCTCGAACCACATGTCGAGATGGTGCAGCTTGTTATGAGGGTCGTACTCGAACCCGACGGCCGAGGTGGGCATCCACTTGGCGTGCTCCTTTGCGATGCCCTTCTTGGCGATGCAGGTGATCTTGAGCTCCTGGTCCTTGCGCAGCTTTGCGATCAAGCAACCGTAGCCCTCGGGGTCGTTGATGATGGGGCTGCCGACCGAGTTTGCGTGCCTACCGTCAACGACAAGGTCGCGCGCGTACACCTTCATGATCTCGTCCGAGGTGCACTTGGCGTGCAGGTTCAGGGTGACGCTGCACTGCTCGCAGTAGCGCTCGCAGTCGCAGTCGCGCGAGTTGTTGAGCTCGCCCACGCCCTTGGAGTCGAGCGGGATGAGGCCCAGGCGGTGGGCGATGAACTCGTCGGCCAGCACCGAGCTGTTGATCTCGATCTCGACCAGGTCGATGGCGATGGTCGGGACCTCTGCCTGGATGATGCGCCGCACCGCGTTGGCGAACGAGAGGTTGGTCTTGGAGAGCTCAAAGTCGACGTGAGTGTGGTCGGCCTGAGTCGCACACAATCAGCTCAGCTCATGCTCCAGAGTGCAGCCAGCGACTCTTGGAAGGGGGGGAGGAGGGATCAATCCCATACCGCAGAGATCTTCACCTGAGGCTGCTCAGGCTCCCCGTCCATAACCATAGGATCGTAGTCCATCCCGTCCATGCTTGCGGCGGCGGGCGCTGGCTCGATCTCGAGATTCGGATGTGATAGCAAGTGTTGAGCGCGAGGGTCGCGCAAAAGCGATATTGTAACTCTTCTATCGAGTAACCGTGCTGCAGATGTTTACTTTGTCGTCGACTCGTTCAATGGGTAGGGCGAAAGAAGGGACAAAGAGCGAGGAGAGTTTTCGCCAAGCGCCTTTGAGCGGATGTGCCTGGCATTACAATTACTACATGCGACCGAGAACTCACAGCTCACGGAATATTACCTAATCCGGGTCTTATCGGCCTGCATGGGATGGTTCGCATTATCGCGATAAGCCTGGCGAAAAAAAGTTATCCCCACCAGCCTCGACAATAGGAAATATCTCCAGATTGAGAGCTTCAATTTTCTCAATCCAATCAACTCACAAGGGGCCGCCGAAACCATGAAGATCAAGGCCATCAGCCGCTCCGTGTCGGCCCAGCAGGCCGCCGGCTCCGACGTGTCCAAGCAGCCCCGCAACCTCGACTCGGCGCTGCACCCCTTCGAGCGCGCACGCGAGTACAAACGAGCCCTCAACGCCGTCAAGCTCGAGCGCATGCACGCCCAGCCCTTTGTCGGACAGCTCGGCCGAGGTCACGTCGACGGCGTCTACTCCATCGCCAAGGACCCCAACTCTCTCGAGCACTTCGCCAGCGCGAGCGGCGACGGAGTCGTCAAGGTCTGGGATCTTGCCGATAGGGACGAGATATGGCATGCCACGGCGCACGAGAACATCGTCAAGGGCCTCGAGTGGACTCGCGATCAGAAGCTGTTGACCTGCGCCGCCGACCGCACCATCAAGCTGTTTGACCCCTACAACACACCCAGCGACGCAGCGCCTATATCGTCCTGGCTGGGATCTGGAGCCTTTACCAGCCTGTCGCATCACCGCTCAAAGAACGCCTTTGCCGCTGCCTCAAGTGTGATATCCATCTACGACCTCGAGAGGCACACCGCCGCTCCCGAGGTGCTCCGCTGGCCAACCTCTGTCGACACCATCACAAACGTCTCGTTCAACTACGTCGAGACGTCGATCCTGGCGTCGTGCTCCAACGACCGCTCCATCGTCATCTACGACCTCCGCACCTCGACCCCGGTCACAAAGACGGTCCTCAAGTTTGCGAGCAACCGCATCGCCTGGTCCCCCATGGAGGCCTTCAACATGGCTGCCGCCTCCGAAGACCACAACATCTACCTCTTCGACATGCGCAGGTTTGACCGCGCCCTCAACGTCCTCAAGGACCACGTCGCCGCCGTCATGGACGTCGAGTTCTCCCCCACGGGTGAAGAGCTCGTCTCGGCCTCGTGGGACCGCACCATCCGCCTCTGGAACCGCGACCGCGGCCACTCGCGAGACATCTACCACACCAAGCGCATGCAGCGCGTCATGGCCGCCAGCTGGACCCCCGACGCCCGCTACGTCCTCTCAGGCTCCGACGACGGCAACATTCGCCTCTGGCGTGCCAACGCCTCGCGACGAGAGGGCGTCAAGTCGGCCCGGCAGCGACAGGCTCTCGAGTACAACGACTCCCTCGTCCAGCGCTACCAGCACATGCCCGAGATCCGCCGCATCCACCGTCACCGCCACGTGCCCAAGGTGCTCAAGAAGGCGGGCGAGATCAAGGGTGAGGAGATCAAGAGCATCAAGCGCCGTGAGGAGAATGAGCGCCGTCACACAAAGAAGCAGTTTGAGCGACGAAAGAGTGAGAGAGAAAAGATGGTCTTGGCAAGAGAGAAGTAGAAGGACACCCAAAAGAGGAAATGGCTTCATCCGGTTTATTGTGGATGAAAAGGGGAAAATGGGCTTGTTAAAAGGACATGACATGGCATTGCATGGCGTTCAGGTCGTCTATCTATGGGGAAAGCTAGATAGGTCCAATTGTTTCAAAATAATACCACGAGCATTGAGTGCCATCTATTTGTCCATGTGGGTGTTGGCTACATATACTTATATATATGCCCATCAGTATATCACATGGCGAGTTGACACACCTCACTTGGTCCAACTCAACATACATATCAGACTCAGTATTGTCACAGATAGAGCATCGTATTTGCAAGGAGAGAAATATCAATTCCTCAGCTATCAAGTCTAAACATCAAAAGATCCCAGTTGATCAAACACTATAAAAGCTTCATGTTTCCCGTGCATGAGCGGCATATCCGTCTGCTGTGAGCGTCGCGCTGAGTGTCTATTTCATCCCATCCCAATTCCAAAACAAGAATCACTCATGTCAATCCTTTCGTCGCCCAGCGGCGAGGAGACAATGGGGATAAAAAACACAGCTCGCAACGCCACGGATCCAGAGTCTCAACTGTCAAACACCATGATACAGTTGTAAAACGACTCTCAGACCAGCACCGCCCAACCCAGACTCGATTTCAAATCATCGTGTGAATCCTTAACAAAGTCAAACGCCAAAAAAAAACAAAATTGCCGATGCGGAGTGTGTCGCGCTATCGGAGGTATCTCTATATCAATTGAACGGAAAACGCCAGCCCCGTCTTTGTTTTGTGTATGTCGTCGTTGCCATTCCGTTCCATTGATAGTGTGGATAATCCCTCCTTGGCGCATCATCATCAAAGTGCCAAGTCCCGTTAAAACGCCGTAGGAAAGACGAGTCCAGACAAAGGAAAATCTCAGTAACCGTGTTCGAAATTAGGTGTTGTCGCCGTGATAGTAGTACACGCCGGACAGATCCGGCGAAATAGTAGGAAGTGTCAAGGTGCCGCCGACTTAGATGCTGTTGCGAGCAGTCTTCTGCGGCTTGTAGTTGGGCAGCTCATCGAACCAGCCCAGCTCCTCGTTGTATCGGAAGGCATGGAAAGCAATGCCATAGGGCTTGGGCTCGATCGAGTAGAGCATGCCCAGAGGGACATCCATGTCCGTAATGTCCGCCAGGGACAGATCCATAAAGTAGGCCATCAAGACCCTGCAGACGGAACGGTGTCCAATGATAAGGAGGTGATCCTCGATACGCTCAACCTCTCGAACCATGTCACGCAGGCGGCTGACAACCTGAAGGTATCCCTCGCCGCCGACGCCAGGGTAGATGTAGTTGAGCTTGTCCTTCGCCCGTTTGCCGTACTCTTCGGGCTCCTTCTTGGCGATCTCGGCATACGTCATACCCTCAAACTGGCCCGCGTTCATCTCATTGAGCATCTCCCAATTCTTGACATCATAATCGTCATCGACCTCAAAGTATTCGGCCGTGTCCACGCTGCGCTCAAGCATCGATGTCCAGACGCAGAAGTTCTTGTCCTCCAGTTCGCGGTTCATCTCGGGGTAAGGAGGAGTGTTGTCACCAGGCACAGGGGGGAAAGTAGCCTGAGCCATCTTGCTCTTCTGCTCAGTAAGCCACTGCTTGCGCTGGTAGGTAATAAATCGGTGAAGAGCCTGTCCATAGTAATGACCTCGCTCGGTCAGGGACGAGTTTCCGCCCAGTCTTCCAAGCTCGTTGTCAACGCTCTGGCCATGTCGAGTAATCCAGATTTGTCGAGGCGCAAGGTTGAAACTGGCAAGGTATGTGCTAATACCGTTGCTCAGGAAACCCTTCAGACGGTGTTGCACCAGCTTTCGGCCGACATCAATCATCTAGGAGGGAATTAGTTACTAGTTCAAGGTTTTGTGTCATGAATCGGCGTACCTGAATGTACTGCATGTCATGGGCCTCCTCGTAGTCGCCCAGGGGCACATAGGCACTCTCGTAGGCAGCTACTCGCTTCTTGAAGTCGTCCAGAGACTTCTGGGGGTCCTTGTCGCGATAGTCAGGACCCGACAGCTTCAGGCGCATGTTCGCCTCGAGCAAAAGAGGGTCTTGACAAATACTCTCAATGAAGAGAATACCCAGCTTGGGCTCCCGCCTCTTGATGCGGTTGACAAGGTTTTGTCTCCGCTCAATGGTGCTGTTTGTGGCGTCGAGAATGCCGACAGCACCGCCGTGAAGAAGCAGCCAATCCAGCAGCTCATCCAGAGTGTCCATGGCACACTGCTCTCGCATGGCAGCGGCCTTCTCGTTCTTGGGGTCAAAGAATTGAGCCGATTGATCCATCTCGGCCTTTTCCTTGATCACAGAATCGTTGAGGTCGAGCATATCGGGCTCGGTCTGCTCGGGAGACAGCGGCGGGGGCGCAGGCATGCCATTGAGCAGAATGGACGCGGCGTGGACGGGAGGATCGAGGTGGCCTGGCTCCGGAAGCAGCTTTGGGTGCACAGGAACCTTGCGGCCAGCAGCCACACGTCTTCGGTTGCCAACATTGAAAATTCTTGAATCGTGCTGCTGCCAGGACAGGTATCGCTGGAGCTTCTTGGTGATATACGACTTTCCTCGAGCTGGCAGGCCGACCATGATAATAACAAGCTTGGCGGCGACATCGCGGTGGGGGATTCTTCCGTCGGGCGAGACCCTCGACCGGGTCATGCCCGGGATGTTGAGGGTTGTGGCATGCGGTCGCACTCGAGGTGTTTGGCTGCCCGAATTCTGTCGCACAGGTGGACTATTTCCATGTGTCAGCGCGGGGGAGTTCATCCAAAGCGGGATCGTCGGGGCTAAAAGGGCCGAAGTCGGTGGAATTGTGACTCGCGACTCCGAGGGCTTTTTTAAAAAAAATGACGGCACTTACATGCGTGGCGAGCTGGGCGCTGTCGATGTGACGCTACGCGCATATGTGGGGGTTTCGGTCAAATCGTTCATCGCTCGCAGGGCCACAGCCAGAGAGGAAGGCTGGTTGCTCGGAGGAGGAAGGTGGTCATCGTCGATGGTGGGAGGAGGCAGGACGGCGTAATTGTGCGAATGCGATGAGGGATCTGACGTGGGAGGAAGAGAATCGGACTCGTGCGCTGATGTCGGTGCAGCTGACGAAGACAACGCAGACAGCGCGGGCGAGGACGATGGTGAAAGGCCGAGCAGACTATGCATGACAAACTTGGCCAGTGCAGACTGTTTTGATTGTTTGCGGCCCGCGTCTAAATGGAAGGTGAGTATGGCTGTTTTGTGTTCCCGGACGATAGACGAGACAGAGTTGAGTTGGTCTCGACGATGTGGGTGGTGGAGGAAACTCGATTGAGGAGACAGGGGGTGATGATGGTAAGCAAGGGTTGTTGGTGTGATGAAGGAAAAATGTTGCGTAGTATTCTTGGTTGATCGTTTGGAGAATGGCAATATATGAGGAGAAGAAACAAAAGTAAGATGGAAGGGAAGGTGCAGAGTGGAAGCATAATAAGGACGAAGCTTCGGCGGTAGAGCAAGAAACAAGGAGTGAACACAGCAACACACAACGTCTGAACAGCGCCGCGAGGTGGAAAGCTACATGGGTACGTACCTGCTGGGGTCACCGGAACTTGGACTGCTGAAGGCATCTTCTGGGTATCAAGGGAGACTCGGCGCTGAAAGCCAAGTCCAAGCACTGAGCGATGAGTCGTACTCTCTGGGAGGGCAACCACTGAGAGTGGCTGACTTGTCCAATCCAGCGGCAGGGATTACGGTCCCAGCGAACCTAGCCCGGCCTGCTGGGAGGGTAGGGAGAGGGCGTGGTGTTTAGGCGCAGCGCGCAGTGGGCCGCACCTCAGGGATCCCGTCTGGTCACAGTGGCTGCTCAGGGCTCCTCAGTGGGTATTTGCCGTGTGTTTCTTGGAGGCTGCGCTAGGCTGTGGGCAGTCTCACAGTGGATTCGATGGAGGGTTGCGATGCAGCGCAGCGCGGGGGGGGGATGGAGGACAGTGGCGTTTCTCTTCTTGTCGGGGCGCTCGGGGCGTCCTGTTTGGGTGCCGCTGCCGGAGGCCTAGCCGCGAGCTGACTGCAATGATGGAGCTGGAAGAGGCTTTGGTGCCTTTCGATAGTGGACTCGGTGGTGCCGTCCAGTGGAGAAGTTTGTAGGACCCTAAATGTGTAGCTAGACTCGCACGGGAAGTTGGGCTGTTGATAAAAGGTTTGAAGAGGTGCAAGGTGAAAAGTCGTCAACAGGATTGATTAGACAGGGACTTTTCCACGTTGGGCAGTTGTTGAGTCGAGCTTAGATCGTCCAAGCCCTTGCCCTAGGTATTGTCGGTGTCAACAGAGAAGAAGAAGAAAAAACTGTTGATGAGTCGATGGGTTTGCTTGTTGCCTCGACGTGTACCAACCAAGTACGCAACGTTGCCGTGTATGTGTTGTTCGATGCGGTCTGCCTCGTTTCCCTCTGGGCTGAGGTCCTGTCCTATTCTTGTCGGTTGATTTCTCGTACAGCTTGGCACACATATGATACCAGAGCAGTCGCGAGATGTCTCGTTTCGTTTCTTTTTCTTCTCTTCCTCTTTTCTTGTTCCTTTGCTGGTTGTGTCTGAATGCGATACGTCACCACTTCAGGCTGTGCTGCCCGTCAGAAGGGGACCCCTCCTGCAGGTCAGGAAAGCAGAGGCAGGTAATATAGTGGCGGCCTCGTCGGCGGTTGCTTGGGTATTCGGTTGCCCTGACGGGGGTCGCTGGGGTTGACCAGCGATATCAGGAGAGCGACGAGGCAATGTGAGGTGATGTGAGGTGGTCGATGGTCCGTGTCGGGCGGCTATGGATGACCAGGAGCCCAGGTAAAAATATGTACGGGTGCCAGCAAGCAACGCCCAAGGCTACCGTCAAGAGGATGTGGGAGAAACATTGGTAATGGCTTCATGGTTTCAGGCAAGGTCCAACCTGTCTTTCTACCCTCCATCCATACCTCCCTCCGGTTGACCCTTTTTGGAGCGTGTGTGTGTCTGCTGCCATCCATAGCTGCCATTAGCTTTGCAGGTGCCGCGCTGCGCTCGCTCGTGGACTCGCTGTGGCGCCGCATCCATTGAATGGATGGATCCGACTTACATCATTGTACGTTGGCACATCCCATCCACTGCATCCCACATGCGTCCCTATACTCAGGTACAGTCACGGCACTGCGGATTGCAACCAGATCTCAAGTCGCATCTACCTTGACCCCCTTATCGCTCGTAAATGGTACCTATACCCCTTTCACCAGTGCACGTTCCGCACCGGCGACGGGTATAGGTTCATGCTATCAATGAGATGGGCTGCTTCAGGCTAAAGTGGAAGAGAAAAAAATGACGGAGACCCAGAGATATCGCCCCCCCAAAGATCACCCCGGGTCCCGAGATCCACGGTGTTCCCGTTCACCTGGGCCTCCCTTACCTCACGGCTCCAATTCAAAGGATACATGCACCGAATATCCCACGACATGGCATGTTTGGCATCCCTGGCATGGTGAGCCTGCTGGCAACACAGCTGCTTCATCCATCTCACGGCATCACAAGTCCGGCAAGATGCTTGATGATGGGTGCTCCCCGCGCCCATCGGATTCGCCCCGTCAACTACGCCGTAAGGGACCCCCATCCTATCCCCCCAGGCCGGCGGCCGAGTTTGGAGTGACTCGGATTCTCTGGTCCGCGGGCTTCCCCCAACTGGAATCCCCATGCCATGAGTGGGAGTCTGTGTCTGTCCCAGGAGAGCAGGAGCAGGAGCAAGACCCCCAAATTTCGCCAAGCGTCTGGATCAACCTGGCAAGAAACCCTTGGCCAAGACCTCAAGGGACACCATCCCCGGCTGGGTCACCACGGTGGCGCGGGTCCATGAGCCCATCCGTCACGGCTAGCTCCCTCCACGCCGGCCATTTACTGGACGCCGAACCCCTGTTCTGCCCTAAACTCACCGAGACGCTGGGCCGTGCCAACATTTCGCCTGCCGCCTCACTCACCCTCCTTTCGCTTGCGAGTCGTTGTCCATGTCCTGTCTGAAGCTGATGATGAGGAGGGGGGGCTTGGGAATTGATCATCATCGCCCTCCTTTCCAAAGCCCCCAGATGACATACGACATGGTGCGTCAGTCGACACACTAGATGACAATCTTACGGGGACACATGGACACGACAACTATTTTATCAATTTGGGGGTAAAGAGGCAGGACGAGGCGACGGTGGAGTTTGTTTGACTCGTTACAATTCCAACCGACGTTGGGTTTTTTTCTGCGACCGCCTATGCATTGGCCGAGCCTAATGAAGGTTTCAATCTGTTCGCAGCATGCAGAATGCAGCGCAGGCGCCAGGGCATCCTAGACCCATCTCCAGAATGTGTGGCATCCATCCTCCACCTCCATCTTGACCGTGGTGCGCTGCCTCTAGGCTATATCGAGTCAAGCCTCGGTGGCTCTTCTGCCAAAAGTTGCCGCGCTACTGCGGTCCAAGACCTTCCTTCCAGCAACTGGAAGCTCTCGATCCTGGCCTCAGCTCTGACAATCGCAAACTCCAGAAAGAGTCATTGCTGCTAGCCTCCGATCTCGCCAACCAGCTGCGGGGTGTATCCGCACAAGAGTGAGTAAAACCCAAAGGGGGAGAGGGGTTGGTTGCATGAAGAAACAAAGCGAAATCTCCACCGCTATCTTGTGTGCCATGTCTCTGCGGTTAAAATTACCTTGGAGGTATTCGTAACACCAAGAGGCGTGGTGCAGCGAGGCGCCTCTTTTTCTCCTGCAGGTGAGAGAGAGCTTCAAGGCTGAGTCACCCTCTCAGCTGCTCCTGTTGTTGTTATTTCTGCTGCTGCTTTTCAGGCTCATTGGATATTCTGCCTCCAGCCTCAATACCACATGCAAGGAATTGTCAGACTGCCGGAAGTATGTTTCCTTTGTCCGCCTTGCATTGGTGGTGCAGACAGGAGTACGGATAATGCCACAGTCATCTCGCATGCCGGCAGCCTGCTGCTGCCCGTCCAATGCATGCGTCCTCCTCGCATCCCTTTTTTTGGCTTCTGCCATAGAGTACGAATCATTGCTACCGTTGCTTCTCGTGGGCTCGCAAGCGTAATGAAGCTTCCCGCAAGGGCCCAGTCGCCTTGGTATCCGTGGTGCACTGGCCTTGGAATATCGTTCGAGCAAAACTCCAAGGCATCGATATAGTACGAGTTTTGCTGCGTCCCGGAAGCCTGGTCGTTGTCCTTGCCCGCTTGGGTTTCAACACGAGTCCATGACTCCCAGGCTCACGGACTTTGTTATTCGTCTGCCGGCCGTATTCCCCTTTTGCCCTTATTTGCTTTTTCCTGCGGGACGATGGGCGATGGCAGGTAAAGGGATCCTTGGCGAGCGTTTGCTGGACTTTGTTGTCAATTCGCATGTTCCGGCGGCACAGACCAAGGCCCAAGGCGCGGGGATCTTCCCGATAGGCCGTTCTATTGTTGCTCATCTTGCCCCTTGTTCGATTCTTTATTGACGGAGCTGGATATCATGTGATGCCGTCGCAACGTATCCATCCGCTGTCCAGTCAGTCTTATTGTTATTCCATGTCGCGGTGAGCCTTGGTCAGCAATACGTGGTACCATGCCCAGCAACAAACCTGCAAGCTCTTTACAGCCAACGTCAGCGGTACTTGACAATTCCCCGGCGGCTGAGACCATGTCTTGGTAGGCCTCCAAATGATCAGGACTTGGATCCTACAAGTCATGTGTCTCATGTTAAAG
>JAANQP010000609.1:0-11606 GCA_011320165.1 Fusarium protoensiforme | reverse complement strand
GGGTTTGATGCAGGGGCAGGTAGGGGAGGGCTGGGAGGGAGCGGAGGTGGGTCGAGACGATCCATAACAGTAATCGTAGGAGAGAAGGCTTTCTCCATGGCGAACACGCTCCAGTAGCATCTAGAAAAGGTCTCCTCATCGTCAGAGGTCCTCGAGGCGCCTTGTCTGCTCAGCATTTGCAGAGATACTAGCCTTGTCGCAGTCCCTATAGACATCCAAGCCCGTGTCTGTTTGTTTGCTTCTGCGTTTAGAACCGAAAAAACAAGGTTATGTGAGAGGACAAACCCATGATGTCGCCCAATGATAATAAGCAAAGAGCTTGTATTACTTCGGCTGTTGCTACTCCCTCGGCTGCGAGGCTCATCACGAGTTCTTGGGAAGAAGTTGTATAGAACTCGATGGCCTGCGCCTCTCTATCATGGTAGAAGTAGTTTTCTGAGTGGCGGAGGCATAGCGACAGAAAGCTCCAGCGAAGATAGCGTGGAAAGATCGAAACGCAAGAACGCAGGTTAGCAGGGTTCAATAATGGAAGCGGCTGGAAGTAAATCTTGGTTTGGTAGATGCCAACCAAATAATCCAAGACTTGGGCTGGGGGATCTGGGTTAGAAGGAGACCTGAACTGTCAGCATAGTGCAAATTGGTCATGACCAGAACTTACCAGGCATCAGCATGGAATGGCGGACTGATGGAAGAGCTTGAGGGCTGGGGTATGATATTGGTGTCGCTTGTTGAGGGGCTGGGTCGGCCTTCAGGGATGCAGGAGACGGTTGATTGTGTGGCAGCAATATCGTTCCTCTCAGTAAGAGATCTAGCGAGGAAGTGAAGTCAGTAGAAAAGAAGAAGAGACGGAGGCAAAAAGTAAGACGAACTGTAAAATGTCATATATCTGGCCCACCCTCGACTCCAAGTTCTTGACACGTTCCTTAGATGACCTGCAGGGGGTATGTTAGCATGAACCTCGTCTCAATATGGAAGCTTACCCCTTCATGACCCGACTCCCTTTCCCTTCATTCGCTCGCTGATCACGAGGAAGATAGTAGCAAGTTTGGTTCAAGCGAGTGCAAAACGAGCAAACAGGCTTCTCGGCCGGACACTTGGTCTTCTTCCGCCTACACACAAGGGGTCAGTTTGTCCGCACGCAACGAGATTCGACGTAGGATGCAACCTGCAGGGTTCGCAGGCCCGCCGGGTCTTTGGCTCGTCTACCCCGGACTGCGAATTCATTTCTGGGTCTGCGTGGAGATTTGGGGGACGGAGTTGACGAGACGTGTGTATCTCCGGGTCTTGAGCAGGACGGAATCTCCAGAGGGGGGAGATGGCACGCACGTGAGCGGAGTAGCAAACCCGTGCCCACTCTGCTATTTAACCAAAGCCGAATGAGAACACGTGAGCGGAGTCAATAAACTTGACTTTTCTCTCACTACCTATTCGACACTAGCTACGAGGGAGTTACAATGGAGCTAACCGCGGTAAGACAAGACAGCCTTTGTCGTGGGCTGACGCCTGTCCTGGATGGCAAGAATCACAGGTCGAGGCTTAACCTTCTCGGTTCCCAGCAAGAGAAAGGAGTCGAGCCGGCAAATGAAGAAGTATACAACATGTGTATTCAGACTGATTGAAAGAAAGTTTCTGCTGATTACTGTATCTATAGCTTGGGCGAAATTATTTCTGCTCTTCGTAACTGCTTGTCAATTGTAGCTGTAATCTCAATAAGCTCCTCATCATCAAATGGTCTGGCAACGACTTGAATAGTTGACGGTTGGTTCGAGAATAGCGCTGGGTCATCTAGGCAAAGTGTCAGTTCAAGTTCACCACAACAAACCGGTAAAGAAAAATCTTACACATGTCATGATTTGCCTTGTCGTATGGATTCGTAGCCCGAGGATTGTAATCCAGATCAGGCGGGTCCGTCTGGAGACTAATCTTGAAGTTGGGGATCGGCAGGACGGTTGAAGGATAATCGAGCATGTTGTACATGCAAGTGTATCCCCAGTAAATGTTGAAATCGTGAGGAATGCCTGTCGAGGGAGCAACGGGACAGATGAGTGCATCCATTGGACGGCCGGTGAAAGTCAAACTTTTTGTCTTGTCCCAAGCGTTGGCAAAGAGTACTTTGAAAGCTCTCATCTTGAGATTAAGCTACATTGAAAACGTCAGTTTCATTAGCTTGCCAGAGACTGACATATATATGGCGCACCTTCATGAGTTCAGAAGCAGAGAGAGATTTGGCGTTGTAGACTTTCATAAGGTCGGCAAAGGCTGGAACAGGAGGTTCTCCGGAAGCGGCCACGTTCATCATGGTGTCTTCTCCTCCCATCTGGAAGTTGATATCAAACTGCTAAAGGTTAGCCTTGATACATACACACTCAGCGAGAGAGATCCTACGTAGCACTTGGTCAACTCCCAGCAGTCAAATGGAGGTTCAAACTCGATAACTTGGAAATGTCAGCCCAGTGTAATGATTTGGTTTCTCGTAGCCAGACCTTCATATCCAGCATTCACAAGCACTTGCTTGGTGTGTTCAATGGCCCTGAGCACCGGAGGCTGAGGCATCACGACTCGATCCCACTTCATGACCCCAAAGCATAGCTTTTGCGGCAAACTGATTTCCCTCCAAGGAACGGGAACGGCATTGGTGTCGTATCGGGCCTTCTCGTTGGAAACTAAAATGCGAGTAAAGAGACGGACGTCATCCATCGAATGACACACAGGGCCTGCAGAGTCTCTGATGGACATCTGCCCCGTCATGGTGCCCTCCCACAGATTCTTGGGGATGCGCATAGCTGTAGGCCGAATTGCGTAGAGTCCATTGAAGGCAGCTGGTGCACGAATAGAACCCCCGATATCCGTCGAGGGTGCAATGGGACAACCCTTCATGGCAACCAACGCACCGTCTCCTCCTGAGCTACCTCCCGCACCTAGGCTCCTGTTGAAGGGATTTAGGGTGCGTCCCCAGAGATTGCTCACAGTCTCCAAGACGAAGCCTGTTTGGGGCATGGTGGTCCTGCAGAAGAAGATGGCGCCTGCTTCGCGTAGGATCCGCACAACATCGGAATCGTGGTTCGATATGGTCGATTCAGCCTTGTTGATGACATAGCCGCGTGTCGTAGTATGGCCTTTGACGCTGTAGGTATCCTTGAGAGTGACTTGTCAGGCATGAAGGCAAAGTGAGTTGTGCTTTTCGTACCTTGAGAGCGACCGGGATACCATGGAGAGGCCCCAGTGGCTCACCACCATTGTCAAGTAGGTCATCGAGAGCCTTGCAACGTTCCACAGCCTCATCATAGAACCAGTCAGTTAAGCAAAACACCTACGCCAGTGTCAGTGAGTACGCGGGGTTTTGGTCATGCAAACAAGTCCATCCTTACGAGCTGATGGGCGATGGCAGCCCGTGCCGCAAAGGCTTCCAGGATTTCAGTCGCTTTTAACGCATGCGATCGGATACACCTTGCAAGTTCTGTGACCGTGATCTCGGTAATCTCGATCTGTCTTGGGCTCAAGATGCCACATGTGAGAGGTACCCGAGTGACATCAGACAGCCCATCGTATGACTTTGCATCAATCCTCCACCTTGGGGGAATTGACTGCAACAGCTCAGCCTGTGCTGCTTGCGAGATGGCCTGCCAGTTCATAGCCACGTCCTTGCTAGTGCTGGCAAATGATACGCAAGCAAGGATTAGAGAGAGTCCGGGAAGCAAGGAACGGTGGGAATATGGTACGATTGAGATTGACGGGAACCCTCTTTTTATTCCAGTCTTTACCTCCAAAGGTCACTCCGCTTCCTGATTCGAGCCTTCGGTTGGTCAAGAGGGGGTGCATCCAACCAACGGCCCTGTGTGGTCGAGGCCATGTTGGGCTAAGAAGCGTCGGGATCACCGGTTCGGCACCTCAACTTGTTCATTGGCATCTCGGCCTTGACCACAGAATGGTAATTGCTAACACATCGGTCGCGGGGGGCACCGGGCCGGCCCGGAGGCGGGATTAATTTGGGGCTCCATTGTCCGTCCCCACGCGGACCATCAGACCCACACGGACCCGGAGACTCATCAACGAGGCCACTTCGAAGTGAAGATACGACGTTTTGTATAGATCGGCCCTGGAGGACAATAATTTTGGGCATTCCGTCGTGTTAACACTGGACTGCAAGATTTGGCCAAGTGCTTAACTCGGTAACACAAACGCCAAGACCCACATCCGGCTTTCCTTTGCAGGTCCGATCTCCGTACCCGTGAGTCCGGGACACCGCGTGAGGTCCCAATGATGCCCTGTTGCTGAGCCATACCTTTGGAAGTGACTCCGCTGTCCCACGGTTTCACCTCCAAAGGCATAGCCCACTTTAACAAGTCTCGGCATCCAATGTCTTGGGTGGCTGATCATGCCTTTGCAGGATGGGCTTGCAGAGTCCCGTGACACGGCTAGTTATGCTTTGTCATTGAAAGCTTGAGGAGAAGAGGGGGCAAGTCTCGACGCTGAACCGGCTCATTGACAGTTCTCACACGTTGAAGTCTGATGCCGGTCCCGGGATCTTGACCAGTATAAGACATTGGAGTAACTTGGCTCCTCCCTCTACTTCATCTTTCAACATTGAATCTATCCACCGCCTCGTGTGCAATCGCCCACGCCCTTCCTTGACGGAAACATCATGACCCTTTCAATCCACCCCTTCGACCCTCTCCATCCCGATGAGATCTCTAGGGTGAGTTACTTGACCCAATTGGCCTAATTGCTCAACTAACACATCTTCTTAGACTGCAGAGATTGTGCGGCCGCACTTTTCTGACCGGGACATCAACTTCCGCGTCATCACCTTGAGAGAGCCTCCCAAAAAGGAAATGATCCAATTCCTCGAGAAGGAACATCGCAACCAACCAACGGGCCAGCCCCCGACACGATGTGCGCGCGTCGAGGTCGTTCTCGAGAGCAAGACTGGCAACCATGAGCTGTTTGAGCTGCTGGTCGATCTCGATAACAACCGTGTGACGGCTAAGCAGCATCACAAGGGCAAGCACTCGTATATTGACTCGGACTATATGAGGAAAGTCGAGGAGGCCTGCTTGGTTGATGGCCGAGTGCAGGAGGAGATTCGTACCCTCAACCTTCCCGCAGGTGCCACTGTTGTCGTTGAGCCGTGGGCATATGCAACCGATGGGATGAACGATATGACCCAGCGTGTTACCATGGTAGGTAAACTCCCCGACTTTGTCTATGTTCCCAAAGTTTAATTCATGACTCCCTAGTGCTGGTTCTACCTCCGCCTGCTGGAGAACCCGGATGCAAACTACTACGCCTACCCACTAGACGTATGCGCCGAAGTGTCTGAGCAACTGCAAGTCACCAAAGTCTACCGTCTGCCTACTACACCACATGAGCGGATTCACAACGAGTCCCGTCCCTTTGATCGACAAAGGATTCACGCTACTGCCGCAAGTGAATACCACCCTGATCTACGACCCAGCCCAAGGACCACAACCAAGCCGTACCAAGTCATCCAGCCCGAGGGCCCATCCTTCAAGATCCGTGGAAACCACATGGACTGGGAGAAGTGGAGTTTCCGAGTCGGCTTCAATTACCGTGAGGGAATGACTCTCCACGACATTTGCTACGACGGCCGAAGCCTGTTCTATCGTCTGTCCCTTGCCGAGATGTTTGTCCCCTATGGTGATCCCCGCGCCCCTTATCCTCGCAAGGCGGCCTTCGACTTGGGGAACGATGGGGCAGGAATCAACGCCAACAATCTGCAGCTGGGCTGTGACTGTCTTGGAACCATCAAGTATTTTGACGGGTACCACAATACCAGTTCTGGGGAGCCCATGAAGATGCCCAATGTCATTTGCTGTCACGAGCAGGATGATGGTATCTTGTGGAAGCATACCAACCCTCGAACTGGAAACGCCGTCGTCACTCGTTCTCGTATTCTCGTGTTGCAGACCATCATTACTGTCAGCAACTACGAGTACATATTTGCCTTTCACTTCTGCCAGGATGCCTCCATTTTCTATGAGGTTCGCGCCACCGGTATCCTTTCTACCGTGCCCACCGAAGTTGGCCTCAAGGAAAATGTTCCCTACGGCACAGTCGTTGCACCAGGAGTCCTAGCTCCTTACCATCAGCACATCTTCAGTCTTCGTATCGACCCTGCCGTTGATGGCCATGCCAACTCACTGGCCATCGAGGAATCCAAGGCCCTGCCTGTTGGAGACCCAGCTGTGCACAACCCATTTGGTGTTGGTTACGTGACCGAGGAAAAGATTGTTGAGCAAGAGGGCGGATTCGATCTGGACTTCACTAAGGCCCGAGTGTTCAAGTTTATCAACGAGAACAAGATAAACCCCATCACGAACACGCCTGTTGGGTTCAAGCTCCTGCCTGCCTACAGCCAGATGCTTCTCTCTCACCCCGAATCTTTCCACGCTAAGCGTTCTGAGTTCGGCCAGCATGCCGTGTGGGTGACCCGATACGAAGACGATGATCACTTCCCCTCTGGAAAACACACGATGCAATCATCCGGCGGCGACGGTATTGTTTCGCGCATTTCGAAGCGCAACAGCACCGGAGTCTCCCAGTCCGTGAGGAACCATGACATTGTCATCTGGCATACCTTTGGTTCAACCCACAACCCCCGAATTGAAGACTGGCCGGTGATGCCCAACGAAAAGATGATGGTTGGTCTCAAGCCTGTCAATTTCTTCTCAGGTAATCCCGGCCTGGACGTGGCTGTGTCAACTCAAGACAAGAACAAGAGCGTTCTGTATACAGAGGAGGAGAAGCCTAGCCATTGTTGCCACTCCAAGCTATAACCTGGGTATAACTCGAGAAGTAGAGACTGGGCATTTGAAAAGGGAGGGGAGTGAGCAAGTGATAAAATGGTTTACTGCTGGGCCAGGATAAAGAGGTCGCTAGAAGCTTGCTGTGTGAACAAGGCCTTGGACTTTCAACTTAAACTCCAGAATTCTACATTCATAACTAGAAAGGGTTAACGAGTTTGTTTTGGCCAGAAAAGACCTACCAGCCATCATCATGCCTAGCAAGTAAGATGACGACTCTTTAAAGAACCCACTTCTGGGACGTAACCAGCCCACGATCAATTCGCCTATTGCGATAGCTGTAGAGCACGACCAGCGCCCCTGTAAGGACAGCACCGAGCAGAAGCAGCCCGCCGTTGATCCAGTGGCCTGTCGGATACCCGTCATCCTTCTCCAAGCTCTTGTAGACCCAGACACCCAGAATTTGCCCTGGAGCACCGAATGAGATGTTGAGCGCGATAGCTAGACCTTGAGCCGAGGTTGAGCGAAGATTGGCAGACAGCCAACCTAGAAGAATGGGAATTGTCGCAAATGTTCCACAAGCCGCAATTACCAGGCAAGCGTATCGACCATGGTACTCCAACGGGGAGAGGCACGCAGAGACAATAAATCCGACGGCTCCGACGAGCATAAGACCAATGGTGGTGGCGGCACGTCGCTCGTATTTATCGCAGTAGAACGAAAGTGCAATGGTGACCACGAAGGCCGCAGCATCTATCGAAATGTCAGATGACCTCTGTGACCAAGTTTGGGGGTGGTTGCGACTTACAAGGAGGCACGCTCATCAGCTGAGCCTGTAGAGAATCATAACCCAGACCCTTGGTGAGTGACGGGGTGAAGAGAGACAGGCTTGAGAAGGGGCAAGACTTGGAGAAGTAGACGATGTAGTGGAGGTAGAGCCTCCAATCGAGGAGGACGGCCTTGGCATCTTCCCATTTCATGTTGCCAGTGCTACCCTTGGAACCGTTGAATTCCATTCTCAGAGCGGCAAGTTCTTTCTCATCAAATGTCAAGAAACCAGCAGACTCAGGATAGTCGGGTAGGACGAAGAAGATGAAGAAGCCAAACAGGACCGAGGGAGCCCCTTCAAGAATGAAGACTGAACAGTTACACGAGTTAGCTCTCGACTTACGGCGAATATGGTTGAGAACACAAGGGAGCACTCACGCCATCACCAGCCTGACAATCCAGCAACCTGGTTGAGGTGAGAGATGCCATACGCGATCAAGCCGCCAAAGGCACCAGCAAGCGTAGCCGTAGAGTAAATAAAGGCGAGGCGAATGGATCGCTCGTTCGCGCGATACCAGAATGAGATGTAATATGCCAAGCCGGGAGCGAGACCAGCCTCGAAAACCCCAAGCATGAATCGCGCCGCTGTCAGACCAGCATAGTTCTGTGTAGCGCCGAGACACATGGAGATGGTTCCCCATGCACAGAGAAGAAAGGCGAACCACTTGGAGGGGCCGAGACGCTTCAAAAAGGTATTGGCTGGGACCTCGAAGATTATGTAGGCAATCAGAAAGCGTACTCGCTGCCCGAAAGGCCGATTTCCGACAGGAGGTCATTTCCCTCTTCCGAGGACGACGAGGAGGAAAGTTTAGCCGTTAACCAAACCCATGACTCAACAAACCTAGTAGCGCATGACACCGAAAGCCTGCAAAAGAAAGCTTTAGTTATGCATTACATACGTGACTGGAGATTGCTTACTTGGCTTAATCTTGTTTGTTTATAAGGTAACATGCCCCCCTTCCGAGACCAGTCAGTCTCTTTCCCCCGACTCAATACCACCATCATCCCGATCACCTATGTCTAGCTGAATCAGTAAACAAACCTCAGGCATTCCCAACTCATCAAATACTGATTCCCACACACTTTGTCTTGGGTCATAACCCTAGGTACGTACCTAGCAATACACGCGGGGCCGTGCCTGATTCGCCATGTCGTTGCGGAAGGCACCACCGTCTTAATTGTCAAGTCTAAAGGTACTGACGGCCAACACCAAGCAATCGTTCTCTTTTTAATCTCGACATCCATCCCACCACCATTGTCTCGCCTGTTGCCGCCCGTCGCCGCATTGTTTTTGTCCGTCCGCCTGTCAGCCGATCGTGATCCCGGGTTCATCTGTGGAAAAGCCCTTGGACCGTTCCTTTTCTCGCCCTCGGGTCTCTGAAGCGGGTGGTCTCGGGTCCGATCTGAGTTCCGATCTTGGCTCTGACCTTCGTCTTCCCGGCCGACACACAGCAACCTAATCGACTCGACGCATTTTGCCAACCATGTCGAGTCACGATGGCTCCCGCGGCGGCCCTACCGCAGACCCCCCCGTTTCGGATCATCACCCCTGCTTTCCGTCGACTTCGCCGACCAAGCCCTTGGCCTTGCCCGATAGAATCTCTTCGCTCTCTCACCGTCCCCAGCCTGCTCAAATACCGGCCTCTTCAGTCCCAGAGAGAACAAGCAGCAAACGCCAAGCCTCATGGACCAGCAAATTTGCAAACCGGAGCAGTGACGACCTCTCGGTGCTGGAGAAAACCTTGAACGCGCAAATTAGCGACTCGCGGAAAAGTCTTAAGCGCAAAGTCTCCATGGATGCCGAGTACTGGGAGGAGTATATTCGGATTGAGCGAATGCGACAAGACCATGTCCTCGTGCAGTCGCGAATCAAGTTTGAAGAATTCGAAAAGAACAACCCTGATGAGGACTGGCATGACCAAGCTGACGCTGTTGCACGGAAAGTCCAGCACGATGGGCACAAGTACATCGAGTCCATCATATCCAAGCAGCTTACCCGGCTTCGGGACCGCTTCACTTCGGGCCGTGATAGTTGGGTCCGCCTTTTCCTAACGTCGCCTCTTGGCATGGGCTTACCTGGTGGCGTGGGTCGACGAGATACCACCCCGCAAACCAACATGGGAGCTGAAATGTCCAAGGTTTACGGTCAGCGTGGCAACTCCAAGTCACTGCGGTGGTGCCCAGTAATGCAAAAGTGGGATTGCGGTGAAATCGTGAGAAGTGCCCATCTATTTCCATGGCAGCAATGTCACAGCATGGACGCCATCTTTGGCCAAGGAGCCTCCGAAGAGCTGTTTTCCCCCTGCAATGGGCTTTTCCTATATGCCAGCATTGAAAAAGCCCTTGACAGTGGCTTGATCGCAATCGTGCCGGATGTCGACCTTGAGCCCGCAGACATCAACATGCCCCTCCAAGATCAACAGGAGCGAAACGATCGAATCCGAGCCTGGGAGGCAAGTCCCGTCAAGAACTACAAGGTCGTAGTCATGAACAAGAAAGACCCGCAGGTCAAAGCGACGGATTTTGACACCAATAACCATGGTTTTGAGCGTCTTTTAGACCTCCACGGACGCAAGTTGGTCTTCCAGACTGACTTCCGCCCACGCGCACGATACGTCTGGTGGAAGTTCCTTAATTCCGTCATGCGTACTGCTTCCAGGCAGAGGGCAGGCTTTCTCAACGTACAGGAACAAGAAGTGCGCAAGGCTACACGATACTGGGGTACTCGAGGCCGTTACGTCAAGCGAAACTTTGTGCTCGGGTTTGTCGAGGAGCTTGGGCAAGATGTCAATAGCATCTTGGACCAGGTGATTGATGATGATCAGGGTGATGGGCAGCCTGAACCAGATCTTGTTGCCTCAATCGCGCTGAATGCCGTTAACCGTCAAGAGGAGGAGGAGGAGGAGGAAGAAGAGGAAGAAGACGAGGAAGAAGAGGAAGAAGACGAGGAAGAAGAGGAAGAAGACGAGGAAGATGAGAATGAAGACGGGGACAAGGATGAGGAGAAGGGAGAAGAGAAGAAGGGAAATGAGGTAATGGAGAAGTAGGGTTGAGATAAGTGGATTGAAAATGAGACCAGTGTTGCCCGCCTAAATGTTTCTACTTGGCAATGGATGCGTAATGCCCATCAGTGTGACCTAGGCTTATAAGAATATGTGGGATATGTTGAGAAAGATCACAAAGGTGACATAAAAGTACATAAGACACCCTATCGAGTTGATAAGAGTCCGGCTTGTGTTGATTAGTAGTCCATTTCGGGTCAGGGTCCGACGGCCCTCAGAGTGTCAGGAGACCATCGTAGAAATTCTACCTTGGGGTGAAAAACACCTATTGCGAGTCATTTACAAGCCTAGGCACATGATATGTTGTGCTACCCCTTTCCCCCCAGTCATAACTGATGCCGTGGCGACGACCTCAGGGTGAACAAGGCCGAAACCTACCAAGGTGTTGGTACAATGTGCTGCCCTAGATGTGCCATTAGTTAACTATGATGCTATCTATACCTGGATGGCGGATAAAATCTTGAGGCTTGGGCGGAGACAGTTCGAGGTCTTCTCTCCGCATTTATTACGGCTGCCACTCCTAGAAACAAATCGTTTTGTGCACTTCTCAGGAGGTATTGGCGCCCCAACACATATCTGCGATGGAGCTCCCATTCCCCAAGGCTCCATGGATGGGCGTCCAGTTAAGGGTTGCGCAATACATGGTTACCAATGTTGGCAATATCTCATCGCCGTATCAGAAAGGTAAGAGCTGTGCATTCTCCTAGCCCTGGATACTCCATCACTTGAGCGTTATCGATAGGACGAGTGTTCTCGTACGGGGGGTTAGAGCAGGCAGCCTTATACCCGTTGAGAGGTTATCTAACTTTTCATGATGCAGCTAGGTGTGAGTCTTCTGTTGCTATCAATGACACATCCAAGATATGCAAGGGAAAAGACTAAAAAGAAGCCACGGTGTTAGCATTGGGATATGATACTATGAAGTATTAATATTATGTTCTTTGTTATAGCT